>QTSX02004548.1:0-85383 GCA_014839935.2 Entomophthora muscae | reverse complement strand
TTAACAATATCTTGTACTTTAATTTCTTAAAAGTTTCTCTGTTTTTCCCGCATTCTTTCCCCCTTGGCAAACTTGAACCTGCCTGTTGCTTACTTCACGCTCACCTTAATTCCCTGGTAAAATCCCAGCCTTTGTTCTCAGAGTTTCCCTGTTCTTTTCTGCCTGCTTTTATCTCTTTTTACTTAATTAACTCTTTAATAATTTTTTATGGACTCTTCTTGTCATGGCCCATACCAGAGTCTGACAGGACTTCTGCAGGGGAGGCAGGCCAGGCCTGGAAGGCCAAGTACATAATAGGCGCAATTCTAACCAGATAGTTGACTGCAGTAGATAGAAGACACCAACTTTCAGTATGGGGCACAACCTGGTTGGCCAGCCCCAATACTGTGATATAGACAAACCCCAACTTACTGAAGTCCTGGGCAGGAGGCAAAGTTGGCAGGAAAAGAGTAGGAGGAATCTCCAGCATGGAGGGCAAAATGATAACTCTTGATGGCCAGGAGGGAGCAGATACATGAGTTTGTAAAGTGTAGTGGAGTTACAAATAAATGCAAACATAATAGTTATTTTGGTGCAAAAGTAGATAGTTCTTTCAAGAAAATAATGAATCCTGAGCATAAAATTGTTTATTTTTAAGATTTCAACAGTGAGGAGGGCTTCTCCTCCTCACTACTTATACTTACTGGTAATTTAGTGGCCTTTTGTGCCATCAGAGAACTGATGGCATCAATTTCAGTTGAACTTACAATTTTCACTGAAATTCCTATACTTGGACCAGGGGGTGGGTGCTCATTGGTTGGTATAACATGAAACTTTCTTGAACTTCAGCATGCCAAGGTGCCACAGTTATTTATGGATCTTGTGAGCAATCAAACGCCCAATTGTGTGATTGAACAATTGCGCTCCTGATGTATCATTTACTGATAGTTGAGAGGCCCAAAATTGATAATAGAATCAAAGTCAGGGATTTGAGGCTCATGTGCCTCTCAAATCCCAGGCCATTTGTTAGTTAGAAGGGGGTTTTCTTGCTCTTGGGGATACTTGGTAGGGGTTCCCAAGCTGTGGGGGGTTTTTGCCTCTAGGAAAGCCAGCTGATTGTCCAGAGCATTCTGGGCCCTAAAATTATCTCCTACCATAGTCAAGCTTGCAGAGCACAACTCCTTATCCCAAAATCTGTATTCCTTCAGCAGAATAGCAGCATTTTCCAGGTTGAATTCTGGTTCCCAAGTATTCTCTTTATTGGGGTACCCTTTTCATTTGACCAGAAAGTGAGGTTTTTGGTATCAGAGTTTGTGTCCCAGGATAGCTTTAACCTTGTGTTCTGTGAAGCTTCCTAATTTTATGGGTGGGGGGACTGTTCTCACTATCTGGTGCGGGAGGAAAGGTCCTTTCTTTTTTGATAGCAGGGAGCAGTGGAATACATTGTGAATCTTTCATCCAGGGGGAGTTCTAGTTGGTAGGCTACAGTACCAATTAGTTGTAAGACCTTTTAAGGACCTGTTTGTTGGGGGCTCAAGCTAGCACAAGGGGCAGTGGTCTTAATGTTCTTTGCACTGAGGTACACAAGGTCTCCTACTTCAATTGGGGGGTCAGGGCTTTGTTTCTTGTTGGCAAAGTCCTTGTACACTTGTAATGCTCTTCTCAGGTTCTGGGCACATTCTTCTTGGCACGCATAGATGTTGCTGACCCAGTCTTGTCCTTCTGGATTGTTGGCTTCCTCTGTGGGGGGCATCCCATATGGGGTTGAATTTGTAGTTGGCTTTGAAGGGGGACATACTGGTGGAGCTGTGGTCTTGGTTGTTGTACGCAAACTGAGCCATTGGTAGGTGTGTTACCCAATTGTTCTGTTCCAAGTTAATGTATCATTGTAAGTACTGTTTGAGGACCTGGTTTACTCTATTGGTCTGTCTGTTGCTCTGGGGGTGATATTCAGTAGACAGATTTTTTTATTCCCAAGTCCTTTAGAATTTGGGCCCAAAACTTGGAGGTGAATTTTAGGCCTCTGTCTGAGACCACTTCTTGTGGGAGTCTGTGGTTCATGAATACTTGGTTCTGGAATAGAGTGGCGGTTTTCTTTGCTGTTACTTTGGTTGTTATTGGAATGAAGTGAGCCATCTTGGTGAAACAATCAACAATTACAAGGATGGCATTGAATCCTTTTGAATCAGGTAGCTCCACAATGTAGTCCATAGAAACTGACTTCCAAGGGCCTTCTGCAATCTGGAGGGGTTTTAGTAATCCTTCTGGCTTGCCTCGCTTAGGCTTGGTGCGTCTGCATGTCTCGCAACCACTGAGGTATCCTTCAATCTCTGGCTTCATCCTGGGCCACATGTAGGTTTTCTGAATCCCTTTGAGAGTCTTGGTACGCCTGGGGTGTCCTGACATGGGGGAGCTGTAGTATTCCTTCAGTATCTCTAAGCGCAGTGGATCTTCTGGTACATAGGTGCGTCTGTGTAGCTGCAGGGTGTTACCATATAGAGAGTAACCATTTTGGTAGTATCAACTGTTGATATCTTTCTTTAAGTCTTCCATGATTTAGATGCAGTGCTGGTCTACTGTATGAGCTAGTCGGATTTCTTCTCTTCTACTGGTTAGTCCCAGGAATAGAAGCATTGTATCAATCATGTTTGGGGACAACAAGGACTTTGTGTTGAATTCTTCAATCTCTTTAGCGCTAATAAAAAAGTTGGATCTTTGGCTTAGGGCATCAGGTAAAATGTTGATCTTGCCAGGCTTGTAGCTAATTGATAAGCCGTAATCTGCTAGGAATAGGGCCCATCTAGCTTGTTACTGATTTAGTTGTTGCGGTTTGAAGAAGTATGTTAGGTTCTTGTGATTGGTCATGATTCTCACTGGGTAGTTGGCGTCACACAAGTATCTTCTCCAATGTTTCAAGGACTGGATGATAGCAAGCATCTCTTTATTGTAGATGGGGTAGTTCAGCTCAGGCGGAGTGAACTTCCTCAAGTAGTAAGCTACAGGGTGCAGCTTACTATCATACCCCTCCTGAAGCAAGAAGCCCCTCCCAATGCAAAGTCAGAGGCGTCTGTTTCTACAATGAAGGGCTTATAAAAAACTGGCATTGCCAAGACAGGGGCGTAAACAAAGGCGTTTTTTAGTGACTCAAAGGAGGATCTGGCGGCGTCATCCCACACAAATGGATGTTTCTCAAAGGTAAGGCAGGTCAAGGGCAAGCAGATAGAAGAAAAAGTTTGGACAAATTCCTGGCAGAAGATTGCCAGGCCCAGGAAACTTTTGACCTCCTTGCAGTTCTTAGGTTCAGGCCATGACGTCACAGCCTTTATTTTATTGGGTGTCATTGCAAAAACTCCTTTCAGTACATTGTACCCCAGGAACTCTACTTCCTCTTGGAAGAACTCTTATTTCTGGAGTTTAAAAAAGATTCTGTGTTCCTTAAAGCATTGTAGGATAGCTTGAAGGTGTTCAACATGTTCCTCAGAGGTGCAACTGTAAATGAGGATGCCATCTAAGTAGGCTACACAAAACTGGTCCTTGAGTCCTCTCAAGACCATGTCCACAATAGTTTGAAAGGTGCTGGGCGCGTTGCACAACCCAAACAGCATAACCAAGTATTTTTAGAGACCTTGCCTAGTCTTGAAGGCAGTCTTCCATTTGTTACCAGGCCTGATCTGGATCTGGTTAAAGGCATCTCTCAAATCAATCTTTGAGAAGACGTTGGCTCCTGAAAGCTGGTCTGAGAGGTCTTCAGCATTGGGTACAGGGTATCTGTTTTTCACTGTGATACTGTTTAGGTCCTGGCAGTTGATACAAGGACGTAGGTTGTTGCCCTTCTTTTTAACAAAAAATAAAGGGGACAAACAAAGAGATTTGGAGATGTGCATATATCACTTCTTCAACATCTTGTCCAAGTACTCTCTTAAGGCGGCTTGTTCCTTCATGTTACAAATATAGACAGGTCCATGCTTAGGTTGGGTTCCGGGGAGAAGGTCAATGGCGTGGTCAAACTGACTGTGTTTAGGAAAAGCAGTGGCTTTTTCTTATGAGAAGACGGACTCCCAAGGCTTCAAATATTTTGGGATTTTAGATTTTCAGGATTCCATGGCAATTTTGTTTAACTCAGGGGTCTGATGGGGGTTCAGGCAGGGGACTTCTAAGGTTTGGTTCTCATGAGTGACAGTCACCTGATGGTTTTTATAGTCCAAGTTCAATTGGTGGTCAACCCACCATTCAAACCCTATCACTACAGGTTTGGGAAGCTTCTCCATGATGTGGAATCTGGTGGGCAGGAGTTTCCCATTTAGCTTCAGGGAAACAGAATCTTCACATTTGTGGGACAGGTCTTTTGTCTTGTTAACCAAGGTTACCAGTCAGGAGTTTCCCTGGATTGGTACCCCCAGTTTCTCAGCTAGGCTATGTTCCATGTAGTTGAGGGCTGCCCCACTGTCTAGGAGGGCTACAGTGTTTACCTCATGGTCATGATAACACAAAGTAGTGTCAATGATAGGATAAGACTGGGAAGCGTTGTTTATTGCTGAGATGGTGGCTCCTTGGGTTCTGTTGGAGCAGCTAGTGCAATCCTTGGATAAATGGTCACTCTGGTGGCAATAGAAGCATAACCCACTTCTGACATGGCGTTGGTACTCTTCAGGGGTCATGTTCAAGCGGGGCCTACTTGTACCAGGGGTTTGATTGTTCCAGGGTTGGCCAGTGTGGTATCCTTGTGGCTGGCTGAAGTCCATGCCTCTGGCAATAGCCAGAAGCTTGTCTTTGGGAAGGTCACATTGGTGGTGTCTTATTAGGCTGGCATGGTGTGGGTTCAGACCGTTTCTGAAATGCAAGCCTGATATGTTGTCAGGAATCTTGGCTGCATTTGCCAGGCGTAGGAATCATTGTATGTAGGTCTCCAGGTTGTCTCTTCCCTGGGTCAGGCGGATGAGCCTCATGTAGGCTTGGGTCTTGGCCCCAGAAGGGGTAGTTGCAGAGTTCATTTTCTACAGGAATTGATCATAGGAAAGTATGAGGTCTGGGTCTTCTTCAAGGCAGGTCAAGAAGGTTTCTCTGGTGTCATCCTTCAGTTGGGCAGCCACCATCATAACCTTCTGAGTGTTGTCTCTGAAGCTCTCAGGGTGGGTACAGAACAGGGCGTTTATCATGGTCATTCCTTTTCTTAAGCCAGCCAAGTCTATTTTTGGCAGGGCAGAAAAGGTTGTGGGAGCAGCTGTATTCTGGTTTGAGGTGGAGATGGTTGCAGTCTGGACTTGGGACGTCTTGGTGACAATTTATTCTTGGCTTTGTTTGTTTCTTGTTTCTTGGTCATATACTGTCTTAGGTAGTAAGCTGAGGTCAAAAATAAAATCATACAAGATGCCCCTATAATCAAAGAAGAATAGGGGCCCAGGGTTACTAGTTTAGATATGGTTGGCATACTTTCATGGCCCATACCAGAGTCCAAATGGACTCCCACAGTGGAGGCAGGCCAGTCCTGGAAGGCCATATACACAATAGGCGCAATAAAGACCAGGTGGTTGAGAGCAGTGGCTAGAGGGCGCCAAATCCTAGTATGGGGCACAACTTGGTTGGCCAGCCCCAATACTGTGATGTGGAAAAACCCCAATTTACTAAAGTCCTGGGCAGGAGGCGCATTAGGTAAGGGAGGAGCAGTAGGAATCTCCTTCATAGTAGGTGGACAATCCAGATGGTGGGGGTGGAAGTACTCCAAGTCAAGAGCACAGGGTGGATAGACTGAGGTAGCAGGAGCATAACCAGGAGGATATGGATAGGCAAGTTTGTATTGTGTTGTAGATTCCCAAATAGATGCAAAGATAATACTTAAATTGGAGCAAAAATAGGCAATTCCTGCAATAAGATAATGATTTCTGGGAAGAAAATTGCTTTATTAAGATGTCAACAGTGAGGAGGGCTTTTCCTCCTCACTATTTATACTTACTGGTAATTTTGAGGCTTTTAGTGCCACCAGAGAACTGATGGCATCAATTGCAGTTAAAATTACAATTTTCACTAGAATTTGCGTACTTGGACTAGGGGGTGGGTGCTCATTGGTTGGTATAACATGAAACTTTCTTGAACTGTAGCATGCTGAGGTGCCACAGTTATTTATAGATCCCACAAGTGATCAAGTGTCCAATTTCATTATTGAACAATTGGGCTCCTGATGTACCATTTCCTGATAGTTGAGAGGCCCAAATTTGATAATGGAATCAAAGCCAGGGATTCAAGGCTTGTGTGCCTCTCAAATCCTGGGCCATTTGTCAGCCAAAAGGGGGTTTTTCTTGCTCTGGGGGATACTTGGTAGGGGTTCCCAAGCTGTGGGGTTTTTGCCTCTAGAAAGGCCAGCTGATTGTCCAGGGCTTTCTGGGCCCTGACAATTAGACTCAGTTGAGACGTAGTTGCCGACAGGAATTAGGCTGGCACAGCTAGCAAAAAACTTGGTAGAATTCAATTTTTGAGTTGACAGTGACCATGTCAACAAAATTTCAACATGGGCGCTGTTGCCAAGGGGACATAGAAGATACCAGAAACCACTGGGCCAGTCAGCAATGCCCAGTACAGGACCAGTGCTAACTTGATGATAAAAGAGAAGGATATACCCAGCAAGGACCAGTAGATGAGGCCACATATTCCACTAACCCTGTTAGAGCAATGTCTATTACCCCAAGGAGATGGGTGGACATAGTCTTGTTTGAAATAAGTGATCCTTGCAGGCAGCCAGGACAAGGAGACAGAAGGGGTCACAGGAACTTGGTATGCAGTTAGGTAGTTGTACTTATCCTTGGAGAGGTGGGGTTATATGATGTACCTGGAGTCTTTGGGGCCAAACATTTTGGTTTGACGGGTCTTTCAAGTGGGTTGAAAATTAAGATGTTCTCTAGTGAGAGCTCACAGAAAGCTAGGTTCAAAGGATATTTGGTGGAATAGATCAGGCCAAAGGGAACTCTAAGAGAGTGTAATAGCTCAGTTGTAAATCAGCAGAATCTGCAGGCGGGGTGGCAGGTGCGCCAGGGCCTTTGGATCCAGTTTGGAGGGGACAGAAGACAGGTATGATGAATGTAAGATCAGGCTAAGCCAAAGGTCCATCACTAATTTACTATTCAGGAGGGCAACAACGCCAACCCTAGCCTTGCCAGGAATTCATACTATCTTTCCTGGCTTCATCAGTAAACACTCAATCTGGCCTTGGTGTGACTGTACTGCAGTCACATTGGGCTGTGGTTTCACAAAGAGGTTGAATTGTGATGAATTTCATAGGCTGAAATTCAAAACAATAGGATTGGCCTTGGAGAGATTTTCTAGTGTAGTAATGAATTACCCAGGAATCAATTAGGCTGTACTAATTGAGGGCCAAAATGAATAATCTGAACAATTCAGATTATGAGACTAGGTGTCTCAAACCATCTAATTAACCATGGAGGTTAATTGATACCCAGGAATCAATTAGGCTGTACTAATTGAGGGCCAAAATGAATAATCTGAACAATTCAGATTATGAGACTAGGTGTCTCAAACCATCTAATTAACCATGGAGGTTAATTGATACCCAGGAATCAATTAGGATGTACTAATTGAGGGCCATAATGAATAATCTGAACGGTTCAGATTATGAGACTAGGTGTCTCAAACTAATTGATTAACTGGGAAGGTTAATTAATATATATACCCTGTAATATGATTGATGGGGATTTAATCATAGGGCCAAAATGGACTTGACTGTGTCAAGTAAAGACTTGTTGTCTTCAAACAAATTAATTAACTGGGAATATAATTAATGAGGATTTATTTATATTGTTTAATTGCCTTGGCTGTGTCAAGAAGTTTGGTTAAGGTTAACCAAAAGTAAACCCCCAAATTGTGGTTTAAAAGTGCTGTTTTGGCAAATTTATTAGGGTAGAAGAGCCACCACACCACCTAATTCATTTGTAAAGCGCCAAGGCGTTGCCCAGTAAATGTTTCAGGTGCCGCCTGGGAAAGTTCCTGGGCGCCGCTTGGTGCCTGGTTCAAGTTTTGAAGTGTTTTAATGGGGTTTTAACGCAGAAAAACCATTAAATGTAAAAAAACAGCTAAATGTAGACAATGGTGTCTATGCATTTAGGATTGATCAGCTGGTTCCCAGTTGGAACGAGGATAGCTTGGATCAGTAATGTGTATATTCCACAGGGTTTTGATGCCAGAAGTCTGGAATGCTTCAAGCCAAAACAATGCATTTCCACAGAAGGAATCCAGTGATTCTGGAATGTATTAGGGCACATTCTTATAGGTTAAGAGCGTAAAGATCTGGATTGGATGACACCGTTATATCATAAACCACGTGGTAGGAATCCAGGTGGGATTCTGGAACTGGTGAGGGTTCAGCTGGTTACACCTGAGATGGTATATGATGGAAACATGGTTATACCAAACAAAGATACTTCACAGCAAATGTTGCTTTTCCTTGATTATTTTAAGTGCAATGTATTTGGCTTTTAACTGGAATAAGTCTGGTGTGGAATGAGAGAGAGATGGTCTGTAGCTAAGACTATGAGGAGTGGAACCTTGAGGATATGGAGTTAGGCACGTAGAGATGATGTTTTAAGTAGGTATATCCTTGATACCCCAGGTGAAGGTAATAACTTACAGTATGGAAGTTTTCTTGTAGACTCTTTCAGGCGAATTAATAATTCAAATGGTTAATTATATCTCGGAGTGATCTGGGGGTTGGATCATGTGGTTGATGGGTATGCATCCAGATATTTCCGGATTTTGGGGGTGCCCATTCCGGGGGGTTAGCCGTGGTAGGTTACTGAGTTGGGTTTGTGGGAACCTTTCCTTCGCGGGGGTTCAAAGTTGGGCGCTTGGAGAAGATTCTGGTCTGGAACCTGGTATCAATTCCCTCAGCTTAATCTAGCCTTTCGCTGATTCTCCTAGAGCGCCAAGATATCCTTTGTTGGTTGATACCGGGATTTCTCTATCTGCTGCGGTGGCAAGTCCTTGAGTATGGGGATCCGTGCTGCAGATGGTGAATAATGCAATCCAGCTTTTGATTTGAAAAATAGTTTGGAAACTAAATTGAAAAATAAATTAAATATAAATTAAAAAAATAAAATGAAAATGATTTTGAAAATACTTTGAATTTTTAAGGAAATGGCTTGGAGCTGTAGCAATTTAATGGTTTAAATGATAGTAGTGGTTTGTATATTGTGATGGTTGATGATGATTGGCTGGGCTGGTGATTAGGATATGACGGCATGGGAAATGGTATGCTGATAAAATAGTTGATTGGCTTGTGGTGGGATAATTCCAGAGAATGGGATGTAATTCCAAAGCCAATTTGATTTCATCACTTACACTCCCTTTTCTATTTGAGCCGTGGATTTTAATCATGGATTTGTTGCAAGCTAATGGATATATAGACTAGCTTACCTTGCCAGGACAGCATGAAACTGTGGGGGGGTGGTACTGGGCGCTGCTTGGGGGTGTATTGATCCGACGGTGATTCTGGCCAACATCTACGTGCGCAGCCGATTTCTATCGGGCGGGGTGATGCTCCGGCGCAACATTGTGCTTACCACTGCATTGTACGTGCAGCACAAGATGGAAGATATCTCTGTTTCGCTGCAGCGGCACGCGGATCCAGCAGCGAGAGATTCGGCGCCTCGCTTTGAAGTGATTGGTTTGGCGATGCACCCCGAATTCCAACACCTGCGGGAACCCGTCAACAACATTGCGCTGCTGATGATTGAAAACACCGAGCGGCTTGGTTGCCAAGTTGCTCTCGATACCAGCCACCTGTCTAGCGAAACCGGTAGGGACATGGTTATGGTTGGATGGGGGTACAAGAAGGAGTACTGGGAGGAGGTTGAGGCGTTGAAAGAAATCAAATTGCCAATCTTCTTCTTCTTCCACTGCTCCTACATTGTGTTTGGGTATGAAGGCCACAAGCTGAATCAAACCATCGAGTTTTGTGCGGGCACGGAAGACGGAAACCCTGACGCCGCCACTGTGACCCATGGCAGTCCTCTCCTGTACGTTGACAGTGGGGTGTTGACGCTTGTTGGCCTGCATTCCTTCACTGTCTTATCCAAGGACATGAAGAACTCGCCAAATGTATTCACAAGAATCCATACATTTGTTCCCTGGATTTTAGAAACCCTACGCGGCGACGACTATGAATAACCTATAAGCATCATAACTTGGGTCGCAACTGACCATGTCACTACCTCTAAACATATTCCTTTCCAATGCAGCAGTAAAGTCATATTTTTAAAGTTGACATTTTAAATACCAGATTTCACCAAGAACTCTAAAATGGCTCAACAGAAGATACAGCTGCTCTCACTCGGCACCCTGCCCGCTCAAGTACAAGGTCCAAGTGACTAGGAAAATCAAAGCCTTGACCAGAGACTCTGATGCCACGGACAACCTATAAAGTTTAATGAGGATGAATCAAATCCTTATTGGCAATTAGGGCTGCAGCGTCCCACCCCTGGACAAAACCCAGATTCTGTCCAAAGTTTCTGAAAATGTGGAAGGTAATATATTTTCTATTTAAACCTGATTTTAAATCCCATCTTCTGGAATACCAGAAAAAGATTATCTTTGTCTGGGGGTGGGACGCTGCAGCCCTATTGGCAATGAAGGGATTCTCATTCAAGGCAGATGACTCAGCATCCTGGGGATTACCCTAATGGGGTAGAGCAGGTAGAGTTAGCAAGAATTGCAGATATCTAAATTTAGATTGGAGACATGTACAAAGATTGTCCAAATCTGTTGTGACCAATCATAGCCATGCCCTTTGGGGGGCAGGAAGATATTCCATCAATTATTTTCTGCCAACTGATCTTCAGTCAAATTTGATCCAGCTATAACTTTCTTCATATATAATTTTTTTAACTTTACAATAAACCAAAAATTTAAACATAATCTATTTACTAACAGAAGCTATGTTCCACATATATAATTCTTTTTAATCTATTTTTTTGTATTTAATGTCGTAACTGTGCTGTTTTAAAGAGTTACAAGGGGAAAAATATTTAGAAGCTAGATAATAATCTTTATTGAGAGATAGTGATTACATAGTCATTGTGAATCAAGGATAACAGGAACATGATTGTGTTGATCACACAGCTGGATGGTGAAGGGGATGACTTGATCCTGGTAACAAGTCAAGCGCCAAAACAAGGTATCCACCATAAGGGATCATCATCTGTTCATGTTGTTGGATTTAGAAATTTGAGTTGACTTCCTAGTCTGGTTTCAAGTGGCCGGGTAATTGGATTGCAGGTCACAAACCTGCTTGTTTGGAACCTTGCTGGCGGGTTGAGCCTGCTGCTTTGACATTAATATGCTTAATTAATTAATATATATAGCAGTGAGTCTGTCTGTATGTCTGCAATATCACCTCAAGTGGGCTCAAGATGTACTGTAAATTCAGAACCTAAATGTAAAAATTTGGGATTGTCAAATCCTTGGTCCAAATTTCAAATCACTTTTGCGGGCAACTCAGCTGAGTGAAAATTAAAATATTTAATAAAATCAACCATTTAATTTGATTTTTTTGATTTATTTAAATTGGCAAATTTAAAATCCCTCAAGCAGATAACTCAACTAACAAAAGAAAAAATTCAGCAAACAAATGCAGGATACATGAATCAGAAATGCAGGATTCTAGTGTACAATTTAAGAATTACTGTATGTCAAACAAATCATAGAAATCATGTAAAAATTAACAAATCTGATATTGTGGGATTGTCAAATCCAAGAACCAAATTTCAAATCAAAAATGAGGTGAATTTGAAATAAATCTAATTTATGGGTGTCTAAAAAAGAATGCTAAAAGATCTAGAGTGGATTTGTGCTAATTCTTTTAGAAATAATAGACATTCTCAAAAATCACCCTATTTCATTTTAGGGCGGCTAAAATTTAGATGCTTGGTTACAATAGATTTTAAAAACACTAATAATAAAATAGAATTATATATTACAATCTATCTTATCACATTGTCTTTTCCTTGATGTGTTAATAGTTCATTTTCTTTTGATATTATTCTTGTGTTTAATTGGATAGTTTCACCTCCAGTTGCCTTGGCAATAAGAAATCAAGTTGCCTCCCTGAGACCAGCTGTGGTTGCGGAGGCAACTTGATTTCCTATTGCCAAGGCAACTGGAGGTGAAACTATCCAATTAAACACAAGAGCATTATCATTAGCAAATGAACTATCAACACATCAAGAAAAAGACTACATGATGTTGATTTTATACTTCTGGGAAGTATAATAAACGGAAAAAGGGAAAGATTTAAGAAGATAATGATACTTTATTGAATATAATAATAGGCAAATATATAGTATCATGACAAGCCACATGCCGTCCATGTACGTCATGGGGGTCATGGGGCTTATCTAAGTAATGTTCCTCTTGGGTCACGAGGCTTACTCAAGTTGTGTTTCATTTAGGATCTGGATTGAGAGATCCCTGTCATAGATGGCTTGACTGATAATGGTGCCACCAGTTTACTGACTGGCTGGTGCACCATTTGGTGATCTGCTCTGGGTGTTAATTCCCCAAGAGAATGTAATCAAAGATGTTGTGACAATGATAAGATAGATTGTGATATATATTTATATTTTATTATTAGCGTTTTTTAAAATCTACTGTAATCAAATATCCTTAATAGCAATCCATTAACACATAGTGTAATAATCCAGTGATGTTTCACTTTTAAGGTTTTTCTCTCCCACCTCTCCTTTTTCCCTGAAAAAAGTTTGTTTGTTTGGCCCCTGGCGTAGCCAGGGGCCAAAAAACTTTTAAAATATTTTTGCGTCATCAGGAGGGTAGCTCATATATTAATATATAGTTTTATGGTTGCTATAATAGTGATTTAGAGTTCAGAATATTATATCATTTCCAGTTTAGACAATTTTAAATTTCGCTTAATTTGATGTTTAAACATGTTTGTTGAGATTGAATTTTTCATTTGGTTTTATCCAGAGTGGAACTTCTTGATTTGGGTTGATTTGTCCTAGTTTCTTACTGTACATTCAATTTGGATTCCAGTTCCTGCAATTAATATCTGAGTTTACTAGTGGCATTCAAAAGTAATTTGAAATTTGGTTCTTGGATTTGACAATCCCACAATTCCAAAAAACATAGTAAACTTAATAAAAATGGTTGATGGATTTGAACACTTCAAATCTAATTGCAGTTAATTCATTTTGTCCATTGGAAATATGCAGTTTGACTTGAACTTTGCAAAGTGTCTATGAGTTCCTGTATTTTTAAAAATCCAAATAAAAATACAAAGAATTTGATTTAATTAAAAAAGGCTATCCCACAAAAGTGATTCAAAATTTGGACCAAGGATTTGACAATCCTGTATTTTTACTTTCAGGTTCTGAATTTAAAGTAAGGGATTTTACTGAATTGATTTTTAGTTAAATTTGATTTCAAAAGTTGATTGTTAAGCTAAAAGCTCAATTTGGCACATCCTTACATTCAATCCCTTACATGCATCTTTGAAAGTACATAGATTAAATTCAGTGGAGTGTGGTCTAAATCATGTTGAACTGAAATATAAGCCACTTGAACAGTAATAAATTTGTATTTGATTAATTGATTTTAAATTAGTGGCTAAGCCCATTCAACCATATAAAAGTGGCTTATCTTTCTAGATTACCTGACTCTAGAATGGGTGGATTAAAACTGGAAGAGAAGCAGCAATTGTTTTAGATTATTTTATATAATTAGAGAATTATGCTCTGTGCTGAGGATTGAATTGACAACAAAAAGAGAGCTTGGTCAATTTAAAGTGATGCAGTTTAAATCATAAATATAAATATTAGTTTAAGTACAGGATGGTTGGCTTGGAAATTTTGAAATTCTTATTCTTCAAATGAAATAATAGAACTTTTTAATTGGATACATCACTTGATCCAAGTGGCTGCATATTGTTTCAGAGTAAACCTTGCTTGCCACAGCTTCATCTCAAAAGAACATCAGAGAAGTAAAAAGGCTATTATAAAATTATGATTCAATATAATGATTTTCATGAAATTTAGAGGATGCAGATCAATTTTTCAGATGATTCTGATCAAAATGGTACCAAACATGATAGCTCTAGCTGCTCTAGATGCTGAGATATATAGTCAAGCTCTGGAATCAAGTTCTGGAATCAGGTTCACATCATAATCAAAGGCTCAGACTCAATTTGATTTTATCTAAATTTACTTTTAATACACACTAAAAAAACTAAAATCAATGTATCTCAGTGAATACTAAGCTGATTTTGATGTCCAATAGCTTATTGTCAAGATTTTGTTGTCTTGAGGAATTGTGTTTATTAAAGGACATTGTAATATGAGTGTTAATATAGGACTGTATGGCAACAGTCTGTAGCTACCAATTGGGTCTTGTGGTACAGCTACAGCTTGGCAGAGTCCTGTTGGCCATAGGAGAAGAAACATGGTTCTGCAAGTAGACAGTGGCACGCTTTACTTGGATACTTCTGACTGCTAGGAGTTGGCTAGTAGTGATATAATAGATAGAGATCTTTAATCTCTAATCCCAATGGTGAGTATTATGCTTGATCTCTGATCAAGAGGGCACTTTATATAGGGTGGATAGGCCCTCTTGCCAGATTGTAATCTGACACATCTAACTCTTACTAGTCAGTCTATCTGTTCCCCAGACTGCTAGTTTCAGCCCCCAGAGCTAGGCAGCCATGCCAGTCTGGCATGGGACTTCAATAGATTACCGGTCCTCAGCTTATCTCATCAGCGTATTGGCGGCATCTCGGCTACAGTTTAGGCATGTGCAAGTTTAGTTACCCTGTCTACTGGTTTTTCATCATGCATTATTCTTCTGAACAACCTTCTATATTGATCATAGAATTTGAGGTATCTACAAGTGTGAATGTTTGGTATCAACCATATTGCATTAATATTCCTGAGAATTCTGTCTTATTGGCTGTTTAATGTTCTGTGATTGTGGCCCGGGACATCAAGCCTGTTTGCTCAGGTTTGATTCAATGAGCAGACCATTCTTGGATCAGGATCAATCTTCGGAGTAATCATCAATGTATCAACTAGCCAAATACCAGGAGCAGGATAAGTTGATGCTTCTACAAGCAAGCCAGCTAAATGGTGATTGGCTGTCTAACCAATCAACCAAGGAGAAAAATGGTCAATTCTATTACATTATTCCGGAGGCTTGACACTTATTTAAAAGCTGTAGATCAGCTCTATATTTTAAAGGGATTTAAAAAATCAAATACAAAATTTTAAAATAATTAGTTTATTTTTTCTAAACTTAATGGTGATACTACACTTATTTAGATTTAGTATTTATTTATAATTGGAATATACAATTTTAAATTTAAATTTAAATAAATATAATTGAAACTACCTTTTAGTAAAACAATTAGACAAAATTTTAATTTAACATGTAATAAGTAAATCCAAGCCTAAAAATACAACAAAATATATTTAATTGATTTATTAAATTCAATCTTAATTCTGTCCTTGGACAGGGCAACCACCTAGTTTTAAATATTTACCTTTTTGAAACCCAATAAAATTAAATTTCACTGCTAGAAAACAAAACAAGCCCATCAAAAGTTTCAAATATTACCTTTTATAGGAAATAATTTTTTTACTTTGTATTTTTGATTTTTTTATCCCTGCAAAGTAAAAAATATCACATATAAAGAAAATTATAGCTGGATCAGGTTTGACTGAAAATCAGTTGGCAGAAAAATAATTGACAGAGTATCTTCCTGCCCCCTATCTCTGAACCCCTCCCTCCTAAATTAACTATAGTAGAATAGCAAAAGGCTGTACTGTTATCATACAGTAGTTTTAAAAGCTATGGTGACAACCAAAAACCTCAAATTTAAACAAAATGATTTCATATTTGAACAAAATCCAAGTTGCGTGAGATTCAGAATTCAATTAATTTAAAAAAAGTCAGTTAATAAATGAACTGTCAAACAAAAAAATCACTAGCCCATTATACAAAATTATAGCAAATAGAAAGCGGTGTTGTTTAAACCACAAACAAAATGAACTGACACAACAAGTGAGATGGATTGATGCTATTCTGGAGTATATTATAATCCAATCAGGATTCATATGAGGCACCAACAGAAGGACTAAAATGAAACAAAATTTGAGCAAACTAGAAGCAAAATTCCACAAGCACAAAAAAATGAAGTCACACAAGATATGTAGTATGAGCAGCCTAAAATAGAAAAATAACAGTTTAACAGACAATCAACAGCTATCTAATTTAGGAACAGAGGCATTTTATTCATTTTCATGGCTCCTTATTTGTATGAAATGGTTTTGAGAACCTTCCAAATATGGACTCAAGATTACAATAAAAATAAATCATAAAATTTTAAAATTTCTACTTTTAATGATTTTATCCTAGGTTTTTTTAAAGATGGTTTTCAATAGCAACAACATTTTCAACAGTGCCAGCAACCAAGCTAGCAGCAGCCAAGCCAGCTTCAATGGAGGCAAGGCTCAGAACGTGGAGGCACCCATTTACACACAAGCCTTTGAGGCGGGTAACAAGGAAGCTGACCTGTACCTGACTCCCGACCCATATGGCTTTGACTTGCTCAATAGTCACTTTGCGCCCAGCGCTACCCTTGCTCCTGTACCTACCCCCGTACAAGCTGCCTGTCAACCAACCAATCAGGATAACAACCTTGATTTAAAAAAATTCCTGCCACCAGCCAACCTTCCCCCCTCAGCCAATTAGGCTTCAGCTCCTGTAGCCCAGCGCCCCAAGCAACAAATCATCACTGCCCGAATTCTCCAGGAAATTGTGGCACTGAACCCGCAGGGTCTGTCCTGGGATCAGATTGCTGACCAATTGAAATTTACCCAAGCCACCATAATGCGGGAGTTCAACAACCTAATGAACAAGGGGAATCTGATTGGGACAGCCAAGAAGCCCAAGAAGGCCCCCAAGTCCCAAATCAATGAGGCATACCCAATCATGCTTGATCTATTGCAACAGGACGCCAAGCTTCCCTTGACCCAGGTCCAGAAGAAACTTGCGCACCATGGCATTTGGGTGTCTGAGAACATGGTGCAGCTTTGGATATATGAGAAGGTGACGTCAGTCCGTGTGCTGACCAATGTTGCCGGCAACCAATGGGATGGCACTGAGGATTCCCCATATGATCCCACCATCAAATCCACCCTGGTTTGATGCTTGACTAGTCTAACAGATGACATCATCTTCATCTCCTACTACAAGCTATCAATAGCTTTTGATGATTTTGGCAAGCAAGGAAGAGCTGCCACTCAAAAAGGAAGGAAGAAGGTCAAGAAGGGGACTTTCATTGGTGCATTTCTGCCTGTTTCAGCCAAGGGTTCTATCTATTATTGGACAAACCCAGATTTCACCAATGGCTAAAAGTGCAGCCACATTATTGGTGGATTACTTGACTCCTGGAATGGCTCAAATTCTAAGCACCAGGTTTTCTTGAGCCACCAGATGGAGGGTAGCTCCACTGCCCTCCAGGCCATCCAGAGACGCAGGCACCAGGCCTCAGTCTACCCCACCAGCCATGCAGATATCCATCTGGGTGATGTTGTCTTCTTCAACATTAGAGACACAGTACAGGAGCACTGCCTTCAGGCTTTCAATAACCTCTATTCTGGGGTCATTGACCAAAATTCTCTCTTTGATCACCAAATGGTGTAAAGACCCAATAATTGGGGGAGTATTTTAGTAAAATAAGGGACCAAGTTGGCAACTTGGAAGCCTGTGAGCGCTGTCACAATTGGATAGAACGTCATCATTAATCAAAAGACTTTGGCGTGTACGTTATAATGTCTAAAATTACCAGTGAAATACGTAAGTACATAGTATACACAGGTGTATATAGCTACAGACTGGGTGGAGTGGGGCAATACCAGTGTGGGCCAGGAGTACCAATCGGAGGAGTTGTGCTGTGCTGGCTCTTTGTAGTAGTACTTGCCAGATGGATTGTTGAATGGCCCATGCTGGTGAGTGTATTGGTGGCCCCCAATCCCGAGGCAGGCTGTGAGTACAGCTGAGAAGATTAAATGGTTCATCTTCTGATCCTGGGAAAGGGCAGACAAAGCTTAGTGTCTTGTTTAACTTCTTGTAGGGTAAGTCTTTAGATTGATTTATGTGATACTATTGAGGGGTAATTTCACTCAATGATAGCACAAAGTATCATCAAGTGATTGGGCTTTATTATATACTATCAGCCTTGATGGGGCATGAATAGTGCAAAACATTGGACAGGGAACCCCAAACACTTGGAGTTGTCTGGAATTCCCTTTTGGGATTGGGATTAAAGAGGTTTGACCATCAATGTATTGTTGATCTCTGACTTGCATTGCCCTTGGTTCCCTTTAGGTGGTAGGACACGCCATTTTAAAAACAGCATCTCAAAAAACACCATCTCAAAATATGCCATCTCAAATTTCAGCTATCTCAATTTTATAGTAAAAACACCATTTTGATTTACGGCATTTCGACTAAGAAAAAACAGTTTTAAAATTTTAGATTTTTTGAACTCCAAAAATTACCCAAAAAATTTTCAAAAAATAAATTCCAAAAACATTTCTAGGCTTAAAAAAGCCTCAGAATTCCAAATCTGCAATAAAAAAATGAAATCGATTAGTAGCAACATAGTTGCGTAAAGCCCAAAAGTTAAAATAATCTCAAAAACAACTATTTTCATCTATTTTAACTACAAACTATACTTTAAAATAAGCATAGAATTGTACCAAATACTAAATAAAACTAAAATAATGATAAAAGTAATGGAAAGAAGAGAGAAGATAAAGTAGTATTTATTGGAAATAGGCTCAAACATTAGTGGAAAGAGCAACTGAGATGGCTTGAAGATGCTCAAGCTTGCTATCCTTGGGATAGTAGGCAAGGACCACCTTGCTGATTTCAGTGTAATTTTTCACCGCTTTGGTCATCTTGGGGGATCACCCTTGGTCTTCATGCCAGTATTAAAGAGGCAGGCAGAAATGGCTTGTTGGGTTTTAAGGTGGACCATGCTCTTTTTGAATTTGGGCTTATGAACCCTAACCCTTGTAGCAAACTGGCTATGCCACCCTTCAAGGGAAGAGGTGGTCTTGATGAGGCTGTCTTTGACCTGCTTGAAACAGTTCCAGGTGATTGAGACACGCCTTTTCTAATGCAGCGTGCTCCTTGGAAGATGCCAACCCATTGAGTCTCAAAAAACTCAATGAATGGAGCAAAGGCTGCCTGGTTGGCCTGGATATAGGGATGGTGGAGGAGGGCATCATAAAAGGCATTGGTCTCCTCCTTTTGCACAAGGGCAAGGGCAGCAATTAAAAACGTGCTTTGCTTCTTTGGTGCCTTCAGTGTAGACCAGCTCATGAAGTTCAGAGCACTTTTGGAGGCAGCGGCAGAGTGCCTGCCAGAAGTGGAAGTAGCATCCCTGAGGGGAGCTCTTAAAGACACAAATAAAGGAATTTTCCTGAGCCTGTTTGAAATCCACCACCAGATATTTGTGGTAGAGAAGGCTTTCTGGCTTTTTCTTGGTTGGGGTGGGAGCGTCTTCTTCTTGGGAGATGGATTTTTTATTGTGCCCTCTAGTCTCCTTGGGCTCCTCTTCAATAGCTGAGAGGATTTCATCCTGTTTGGCCTTTAAAATTGTGAGTGCCCAGACAGAAGTTTCCTGCTTCTTATTTGGGAGGAAAAAGAAGACCAGGGGAAGAATCAGATTTCCAACCTGCCCATGGATATTCCAAGGCTGTCTGAAGAGCTTTGGGCAGGTTGAGAAAGTTCCATCTGCAAGCCAGGTCTTGCACTCAAGGAAGTTGCGCAGATCCTGGCTTGTTGCAAAGCAGATGATACGCTCTGGGGCATGTTGACCATCATCATGAAGAAGGAATCTCTCCTCATGGAAAGATAGTTTTTGCTCCTTGGTAATGACCAATTGGTCAATGGAGCTTGCACTGACGCCTTCAGTGCTCAGAGCATATCTATGATCAGTGAAATATCTCTGTAATTTTGAGGCGCCACCAACAGTTGCTAGTTGGGTATCATTTAAATTAAGGAGCACATTGTTGAAAGCCTCAGTTTCAGTTTGATCCTTTGTGGTTGGGATCACCTGGCAAAGAAACCAGCAGATAAGTTGATAAAGAGGGTCAAAAGGCTTGGCACAATCATGGTTAACAGTTAGGGCTTTGAATCTTGTAAACCCATAAGTGGTGAGCCTCACAAGGCAGCCAACGTTATCACATTTGAAGTGATGTTGGCAGATGGGTTTCTTCTCATCATTACAGCTGAAGCTGTAACCCTTGTAGAAAAAGCTGGCACCCCCTTTCTTAGTCATAATTAGATAGCTGATAGGGTACATTGTTGGCACAGCAAAGGTGCCATTTTGATTGCAGATATTGTGGACAGTATTTATATCCCAGAGCTCAATTTTCTCATCTGCAGGAGTACCAGGCTCAGACTCCTGTTCCTCTTCCTCTTCAGGCTCTGAAGTGGGGTCAGAATGGCAATTGAAGTTGAACAACTTCTCTTGAGGATCAGAGGGGAGTAAACAAATGGAGAATGGGGAGGGGTAAAACTGTTTCCCTCTTGTTCAGGTGATGGAGTTGGGGTCTTGGGGGGAGCTTTGGCCTTAGAAGGCTGCTTCTTTGGGGTTGTCTTGGCTTTTTTGGCCTTTGGTGGAGTGATTTTGGACTTTGAGGCCTTGGAGGCCTTGGGCGCAGCTTTGGCAGTTGACTTGGGAGGCATCTAAAATTGGATTAGCATCAAAATATAAGCAATTTGGGGGTTGTTTTTAAAGAGAAAAATGAGAATGTTTTTAGTATAAAAGTATCAATTTTTTTACATGGAATTGTAGAAAAGATAAAAAAAATATACTATCAAAATTTCAATGTTTTTTATTTTGTAAAAATTAAAAATTTATTAGTAGCGCAAGTATGCAAAACTGTGAGTTTTGACTGAAAACTTGCAAGTGAAATGGCGTTTTCAAGATGATGTAATTGAGATGCTGTAGCTCAAAAATATAGTGTTTTTGACCATTTTTTATATTAAATTAACAAATTTCTGGTGGAACTACCTCAACTGGGCCAAAGAGTAAAACTTGAATTTCTCAAAAACTAGCTTATACAACTGGGGTTAAAAAGTACCCAGTTGTTTAGTGGAGATCAAAAAATATATATTTGCAAAGTTTCATATGTTTTCTTAAATTCTTTATTAATATGGTATTTGATGTGAATATGTACTTTTGAAAAGTGGAAAGCAAGAATTGCGGTGGGGGAATCAATATAGCGTAGCCTGGTGTCATAGGTAATTTCCCCTTATTTTCCCCTATCCATTGTGCGCATCAAATCAATTGGGTGATATGAAACTCAGTGGAATTTGAAGTGACGTAAATCAAAATGGCATAATCACCCCCTTCCATATTAAAATCATTATTAAAATATTTTATTGAGGAAACCCTTATCAATGTATCCATGTATAATAAAGCTATAAATTACAAATAACAAAACTGGTTTTTTTACTCAGTAATACAATCACTAGAAGGACTATCATAGTGGCGTCTATTTAGGTTGTTCTTAGTATAAGTGTCTTAGATTAATACTATAGGAACATCTTCTGGCACTATACCATAGGCTTTATTTTAGTTTGGGTATGAGATTATTTTAGTTTAAGATAAATGGCGTGATTTGAAATTACATAAAATTGAGATGGCATAAACATGCCCCACACTAAGTGATTATATATGTAAATAAAGTTAGCAAAATAAGATTTAATTAATCTGACTTGAAGTGACAGAATTGAGATGGCATAAATTTGAGATGCTGTATTATAAAGGTATATGTAAATATTAACTATTTTATTGTTTATTTTATTTTTTTGTGATTCAAAATCACTAACACAAAAAACGCTATCTCAAATTAAATTTGAGATGGCATAAATTGAAGTGCCGTTTTTGAAATGGCGTGTCCTACCCTTTAGGTGCTTTCATGCACCCAAATTCCAATTCAGTAATTCCTGCATTATGTGGATTGCATGGCAGACTGTCAACCCCTCCCAAATTTGATAAATTCCAAATTTGGGCAGCACTTTCCACTATTTTTAGGTTTGGGGAAATTGCCTTTTTGGGTTTCCCAATTGGGCAGTTTCCCCATCCAGCAGGGATGAACGGGCCTGCTGTGGGGGGTTTGCTGTCCCCTGCCGGCGGGCTGGCAGGGACTGGCTGGGGTGCTGGCTGGCGGAAGCAGGCGTGCGGCTGGCAGGTGCCTGGCAGTTGGCCGTGCGGTCTGTAAACAACTGGCAGCCGGCCGCGCGGCCCGTGGCGGAGGTATAAATTCCAAAATTTTAATTTTTTGAATTTTCAATTTCTGATTTGACGTGCAGCTGTTTTGCAGCAGTTTCTCCAATCAGGGGGAACTGCTGCAATTTTTTGTTTTGTTCTGTTAGTCCTAAAGAACACAAATTTTTGCCTTGCAAAAGTTTGCTGTCAGGAATATTCCTGACAATGGTGGCTGACTTGTTTGTGCAAATGGTTTTCCATGTGAGCATGGGCAACCAATCACATAAGGATAAGCGCCTCCAACCCTGTACCACAGCCACCTACCAGCCAATCAAGGCAATCACAGACAAGGAATATGATAAGCGGTATATGGCAACCATCATGTGAAATCCTCCTACCCCCGCCACCCCCACCCCCACCTTCCAGCCCCACCCACTCAATCCCAGACCCCCCAGGACAGCACCACCTCTATGTCTTCTTTCCTGCGCTATTCTGCCTACTAGGCATCACTCTTCCCCACCCCAATAAACCCCCTGTTGCCAAACATTTTCTATTTATATTATCTTTATTCTTAATTTCAATTGTTCATGTTTTCTTTGTTTATAGTTGGTTTTATTTTTTAATTTCAGCTTATTTCTATAAAATCATATATTTACTATGCCATGTATCTAGATCCAGAACACAGTTATTTTTAGCTCTTTACACAGCCCCTTATGATAATATTAACAACAATTTGGTGGTTGTCAAAATTTGAATTAGAAAATAATAGGTTAATTGTGTTTAGATAAAGTTGTTACTGATCTGAATTCAAAACCTTAATAATAAACTTTAAGCCAATCAGGAGCCAAGTGATAAAGTGATTGTTGTGACATAAAGGGTCATTCAATAATTCTTTGATGTACGTGCACTAATTTATATGATTGGCTGGTTGTTTTGCTATTGTGCGCCATTGTTGCTGTGGCAAGTTATTGATGGACTAGTGCCCAATTGGCTGCTGGGTTAGCACTAGTCCATCAACAACTTGCCACAGCAACAATAGCGCACAATAGCAAAAGATAATCCAATCATATTAATTAGCACACATGTATCAAAGAATTATTAAATGACCCTTTATGTCACAACAATCACTTTATCACTCAGCTCCTGATTGGCTTAAATTTTATCATTAAGGTTTTGAATTTAGATCAGTAACAACTTTATCTAAAAACAGTTAACAATATAATTTTCTAATTCAAATTTAGCTGATCACCAAATTGTTGTTAATATTTTCACAAGGGGCTGTGCAAAGCGCCAAAAATAATATGGCAATTAAGGAAACAATGCCAACACAGAACAAACAACACATATTGAGATGAGCATAAAACATATACACAATGGGTAAAAAATGGGATATTGGATTAATGTGAAAACAAACAGGGATAAACAAAGAGGCAATAGTATCAGAATAATACAGATTTTATTGGGATGAAAGCTATAAAAACATATGGAAAGGTTAGTAAAAAATCAATGAGAGAATTGGAGAAGCTGCTAAAAGACCTCAACTCAGCAATTGTTGAAATTAAAGAGATTGACTGCAAGGTCAAAGCAAGAGTTAAGTATGCCATCCTTGAAGGGGAAAAAATAAACAAGGTGTCTGCAAAGACCCTTATGACAAAAATACCAGACAACCCAGAGAAGACAATCAAGCGCTTACTAAATATTCAAAAAACTGTGGTTGTGGCCTCCAGTTCAAGTCATTTGCCCTCTCTGTGCCGTCTGTCTGGACGGATGACCCAGAAATGTATGCCCATCTCAAGCTAGCCAAGCGCGCCAGGAAAGAGGACACAGAATTGCCTGCTCAACTTCTTGCGCCAAGAATGGCCAAGCTGGCCAAGGCTACGGGTAAGGAAAAAATATAAGAAGGTAACCTAAAAAATAAAATTAATAAATTTTCAAAATACTTACCTTTTTTTCTTAGAAAACATAGACAATGAACTCCGCCTGGTCCTGGTCCCTTTTGTCCCTCCCACCTTCTATGCTAACTACACCACTCATGTAGCCAAGCAGCTGTTTCTGCCCCCTGTCTTGCAGGAGCTGGAGGACTGCATCCACAGGTCCTTTCCTATGTTGCAGGAGGCATTAGCCGGGCTAACACATGGCAAGGGGGCATCCAAGTGGGCAGTTACTGCCTACAAGGATGCCCAACTGGTCTGCCTGGACCTGGTGTCCCTCAGTGGAGTTTACTGTGTAAACTCCATTGAGCTTGTTTGGGACGTCCTGGAGACGCTCCCATTCAAGAATATACCAGAGATGGGCCGGGCCCATGTGGCTGCTTGCTTCTGCTTTCCGGTGGAGCACACCCTATCTTACCTTATGGACAACTTTGGGCATGTGGTGTCAAAATTATCTGTTGTAGACGCAACAGCCACCAAGAAAACCAAAATCCTCCTGGCAGACTTTTGGCTGGCCTGGAGCGCTGACAAGACAGGGCTTCCTGCGGCCATGGAGCTGACCTTTGCTAAAACCAAACACAAAAAGAAAATAAGTACAGTATACAATAAGCTGTGCGAGTTCACTGAAGCCTTTGCTGGACAAAGGCTTCATCTGGTGGTTTACCTGGGGTTCCTGTTTTACTTTGGGATGAGCACTGATGTGGAGAATCTTGACGGGGTCCTCCTAGGGATTGATGAGGCCAGGCTCTCCCTGGATGGGAAGAAGGTCCCCCAGGTACAACTTGGTGGACCATGTGATACAAGACGCCCTGGTCCTGGCGGGGATTTATGGGTTTGCAGCCCTGCCAGAGAAGCTGCTTCTACATTCTCACCTGACCCTTCTCCCTTTTACTAGCTGCCAAGAATATTTTAACCAGGGTGTATCCACTGTCCACAGTGTGGCAGTAGAGGTTGTGCGCCACCTCCATTGCGGGGTGGGTACATACCAAAGGACTCACTACAGGCGCTCTTAATAAATTCTCTCTTCCAATAAATTTCATTACAATTTATATTATTTTTATTTCAGCAAGCAAGTTTTGCAACATATATTGCGGATACAGTTTCATAAAAGCATAAAATTATACGTTAATAAAATAAATTCTAACTTGTGCATTTTACATATAAATTTTTTTGATTTGATTTTTATATTTATTTGATAAGAGTAATATAAACATATTCACTTAATCCAGTATCAATTTTCTGGAATAACCTCAGATGGCATAATAAAAAATTAGTATAAAATAAATAAATTAATAACCTCCATTGATGGTCCTGCTGAATGTGATTGCAGGCTTGGAAAAATCTAAATATAAAATGATAATTAATAAATCTTGAATAGTAAATTAGAGAATATAAAAAAAGTTGGACCACTCAGCCTTTAATTGATTGGCTGTTTGGCTAGGCACACAGGGATGAATGAATCAGCGTGGCCATAGAATTTGGCCACAGTCTCAGCTGGGAGGGTGTGGATCCCGGCCTGTAGCAAATCAAAGAGGTCCTCAATCCCAGTTGAGGTTCATCGCTTGACAACTTACTTGAGCCACCCAAAGACTTCCTTGATGGGATTTAGGAAGGTGTGACCGTAATACAATCACATTGGGCTGTGGTTTCACAAAGAGTGTGAATTGTGATGAATTTCATAGGTTGAAATTCAAAACAATAGGATTGGCCTTGGAGAGACTTTCCAGTGTAGTAATGATACCCAGAAATCAATTAGGCTGTACTAATTGAGGGTCGTAATGAATAATCTGAATAATTCAGATTATGAGACTAGGTGTCTCAAACTGTCTAATTAACCATGGAGGTTAATTGATACCCAGGAATAAATTGGGCTGTACTAATTGAGGGATGTAATGAATAATCTGAATGATTCAGATTATGAGGCTAGGTGTCTCAAACGTAATTTATTAACTGAGAAGGTTAATTAATTGATACCCTGGAATATGATTAATGAGGATTTAATAATAGGGCCAAAATGGACTTGACTGTGTCAAGTAAAGACTAGGTATTGTCACAAGTGACAAACTCCTGTCAACTATGATAATCAAGAGGCCTCAACTATGGGAGTTGAACCCTGATGCCCCGCAGGCTGCCAGCCCACAGGGCCAGCCACCCGGCCGCCCGCAGTTTTTGGGGTTCAAATCAGAACTGGATTCAACTTTGGAGAATCTCCTGAAGTCTGATGAACCAAGTTTGCCTACAATAATACCCCCCGCGCTAGAGGTCCCTGTTAACCCAACCAATCAACAGGCTGGGTTAGCCACAGACCCCGGAATAACCCGGGCCACTACAGAAGAAGAAACAAAGATACCTTCTATAAGAAACGGGCCACCCAGAGATGACCTGTCCCGTGACCTGGTTAAGGAATTGGAGTGCTCTAGTTGCAAGTCAGCCAATGAAATAACCCCCGCAACTGTTGCCACCAAGGGCTGGGAGGACCTAGCAGACAGGGAAACCCGGGCCATGAAAATCTTTGAAAGTTTTGCCCTGACAGATGGGCATACTTATACCCTGGGCTGCCAGGAAGATGCCTATTGCCATCCTTGCAATAAAGTGACATGAACCTTTGGTTCAACCAGATCATACCATACTTGTTATTAGTTTTACTTCATCTACAGTCTACTCCTTGCGGCTCTGCCCCACATGTTCATCTACCCCAAGAAACCGCGGACCAGCCGCCTAAACTTTACCATCCACCAGGAGCTCCCTTTGGCCCAGTACATTTTACTGAGTACCCACCCAACCCGGCGTATTCTGAGTTTACTCTGGAGGAGATCCTCATCCACGACCCTGAAGCTAGAACTAGAGAGACTGAAACCGTATACAGAGAAGGCATCAAAATCACCATACCTCCTCTACTATTCCGAGACAAGTATAACTTCCTGCCTGCTTATTTGGTTCCAATGACGCCACCCCTCACCCCTCAGCCCAACTGCCCGCAAGAATCCGTTGCCACTGATGAATCCACTTCCACCCAAATATTTGGGGTGATGTATATCACCCTCACTGGGTTGATTGATTCCATGGTGCCTACGAGCGGACCCTGGGCAATCCTTGGAAAATTGTTATCTTATATTGTAAAGTTAGCCCCAATCCTGTGGTGGGCCCTCCCTGCTGGGCCAGCGGGCCGTCCGCCTACAAGTCCTCAGGAACCCCCCACAGGTTGGATCCCTGACAGGTATCTTAAACTGATTGATTAACTGGGGAGGTTAATTAATATATATACCCTGGAATATGATTAATGAGTATTTAATCATAGGGCCAAAATGGACTTGACTGTGTCAAGTAAAGACTTGTTGTCTTCAAACGGATTAATTAACTGGGAAGTTTAATTAATATATGCTTGGAATAAAATTAATGAGGATTTAATTATATTGTTTAATTGCCTTGACTGTGTCAAGAAGTTTGGTTAAGGTTAGCCAAAAGTAAACCCCCAAATTGTGGTTTAAAAGCGCCATGTTGGCAAATTCATTGGGTTAAAAGCGCCGCTGCGCTGCTATCAAATTTTTCAGGCGCTGAGGCGTTGCCTGGGAAAGTTCCTGGGCGCCGCAGTGGTGCCTGGTTTGAGTTTCAAAACATTTTAATGGGTTTTTAACTCAAAAAATCATTAAATGCAAAAAAACAGCTAAATGTAGACAATGGTGTCTATGCATTCAGGATTGATCAAATGGTTCCCAGTTGGAACAAGGATAGCTTGGATCAGGAATACATATATTCCACAGGGTTTTGGCGCCAGAAGTCCAGAATGCTTCAAACCAAAGCAATACATTTCCACGGAAAGAATCAGGCAATTCTGGAATGTATTAGGGCACATTCTTATAGGTTAAGATTGTGAAGATCTTTTTGGTAAAAATCTGGATTGGATGACGCCGTTATTTCATAAACCATGTGATAGGAATCCAGGTGTGATTCCAGAACTGGAGGTGTTTTCAGCTGAATGTACCCCAATTGGTATATAATGGAAACATGATAATAATTAATAAAAATTATGCTTATGTGTGACAATGGTTGCTTTCCCCTCAATCTTTTTATGCTTTGTGTTTTTGGCTTTTAAATGAAATAAGACTACCATGGAATGAAAGAGATGGTCTGCAGCCAAGACTATGGGAAGCAAAAAACGTGGAAGTGATCACCAGATGGCAACAAGTTTAACACCAAGATTGCTTGCCTGGAATCCAAGCTCATTGAAGCTTACATAAAGGATTCCCCGTCAAACCGTAAAAGAATCAGACCAGGATAATGAAGAAGCAAGCATAAATTTCCTGGATCCGTCACAGAAAGGCAAATAGGTGGGGAGGAAGAGAAGGCACAAATTTGCTGTGGCCAATTGCTGGGGGCCCACTGCAATGCTAGTGTCAATTATCGGGAATTCCTCAAGAATATCAGCCAACTTATGGAGACCAACATTGTCCAGCACAATGATGTTGGTGAAGCCCGGGCTTGTTTGCCTCAGGTTCTCCTGGACCAATTGTAGGAATGATAGAAAGGTCCTGCTGTCATGCAAACCCTATATCATTTGGTATAGCTCAACCCCCTTTGGACCAAGGAGAGCCACCATTAAATAGGCTGTGGCGCAGAATGCAGCACACCAAGCTACCCCATCATTTGAGCCTTTTGGGACATAGCCATACTCATTCTTCATAGGTGAGGCAAATGCTGATTTGTCAATGTAATAGAATTTGACCGTCCCCTTGGCTTTGTTGGCAGTGTACGCCTTTGTGTATTTTTTACGGGTCTTGACATTGGCTGGGCTGTTTCTGTTGTAGGGAGATACCCTAAGATTTTTCCAGGAAAATCACATTCCCTTCACCAGATGGTAGTAAAAGTAAATCAAAGCCTCAACCCCAAAAGTAGATTTGACCATGGCCTGAATATTTGCCAGTTCAAGATGGTAGTCCCGGTTTATCCACTGGCGGTTTGCCCATTTGTGCTCCTTGGTGAGCATGGTAGAAACACAAAAGGATTTCTCCACAGCAAGGACTTGGCCAGTATTGATGAATTTGTGGAAGGTCTTGCTGGCGTACTTGGGATTCACTCCAACAATGGCTGCAGCCGCCTTGTAGTCACCAGATTCACGCATTAGCTTGAGCAGGATGATGTGTTTGATATCTGGGATGCCTTCTGAGCGGGCTTAGTAGGCTCAGATAAACTGGGATCCTGATTGGTGACAGGCTTGCAAGGCATGGGCACCTTGTTGTAGAAGGCTGCAACCTTTTTGAGCACTAACTGTCCTCATTGGTTTGATAGAACTTGGGCTCCTTGGGCTCCTTGTCCTCCTCCTGATCCCCATCACTGACATAGGGCTTGTAGCTAGTATCAAGTACAGGCTTCACCTTCTCCAGCATGGCTGACGGGACCAACTCTTGCTGGTACACAACCTCAAACACATACAAAGTAAGTTCTACCTCCTTGTTTCTAACTTTCTTTGTAGTGGTGACCTTGGTGGGCTTCTGGGTCAGCTTGGGGATCCAAGGGTTGATGCTCTGCATCCTAGCAGCTTGTGCTCCTTGAACCGGCTGTGTCAGTGCAGCGTCACTATGGACCTCTCCTCTCCCGTCTCCTTCTTGAGTAGGCACTTGGGTTGCACTAACTATATTCTTTGACCTGTGGGGGCAACTGCGACCACGGTGCACAACGGGTGTATTGGTATTCTGTTGTTGTGTTCCTTCCATTTTAAAATTTAATAAAATATTAAATAAATTTCAATTAAGTTACTCCCTAATTTTATTTTTTGCTTTTATCTGAAGGCAACAGTGGCAAAATCAACTGTAGGGATGTAAAAGTGAGAATTCAAAAGTGAGAATGTAAAAGTGGCCATGTCAACACTTTTAAAATTTTAAAATTAAATTAGAGCAGCTCATCTGAAATTAAAATTTATTATGGTCATATAAAATACCTTTTATTAATTTTCTCAACTAAAAAAGTCAAGAAAAAGTAATTACTTTATTATAAAAAGCCATTTTGAAAATTTAAAAAGTGTTGACATGGCCACTTTTACATTCTCACTTTTAAATTCTCACTTTTACATCCCTATAGTCAATTTTGCCACTGTTGCCTATCTGAATATGGATATTCAATTAGAGTTTTTCTCTCCCAGTATACCAATTATAGTTTTTTATTTCTTAATTAGTTGTTTTTGGTTTTACAACACCCATTTTAGAATACTCAAAAAAAAATCCACCCATTTTCCTAGATTTTACTGCCAAATTCAAACACCCAACACAATATTTTTAAAATTTATGTTTCAGATCTTGTGCCCTATTTTAGATACCTTGGTATTGTTCATGATTACAATCCATTGCACACATTGTGTGAGTGATTTTGTTTACATAGTGGGTTGCTATTGTGTTTTGTTTTTGGATTGAGTTTTGACTCACCTTGCTTGGATGTATTTTGACGCCAATTCACATAGTAAACATATTTACACCAAAAGTCAACTCACATCATTTTGTTTGTGAATCAATGTATTTCAGATTGTATTTTGAATAGTTTTTCTTTGCATGTGAGCACTTTGTTACTGTTTTGACTCATTTTGCCCATTAACACCAATAAAACCTGTTAACAGACTGTATATTTTAACCTGATAGTTGGATTTTGTTCAAATCTGAAATGATTTTGTTTAAATCTGAGGTATTTTTGGTTGTTGCCATAGATTTTAAAACTACTGTATAAAAAAGTAGGTACAGTTTGAAATAAACCTTTAAGAGAAACTGCTAAAAGCTTATAGTTTGTAAAGGGAGGAGACAATGTCTGCAAAAATCCCAGAATTATAAGATAAGACAAGGTATCCACTAAGTCCCTAGTAGTAACAAGCGGTATGTTGATGTTCAGAAGATCACCATGTAATAAAAGGTCAGAAATCTATAAAAATTATTCTTTAATTTAAAAACTTTTGATAGTAAAATAGCAGTTTGCTGATTTGTCATCTCTGTGGTAACTAAGATTTGCTCTAAATTGACAAGAACCTACTGTGTTGACTTATAAAGTATATAAATGAAGCTTTGAAAATTTGTAAATGAAGTTGTAAAGAAAAATTTAACCTAACAAGTTCAAAGTTTGAAATGTAAGTAACTTTTGAAAGATTTAAGTTGTAATAAAGAATTAGAACAAGTTCAAAGTTGAAATTTTAATTTGATATTTAAAATGTCTAAAATTTAAAGTAATAAACTTAGACAGAAAAAACTTAGAGTTTTGGCAAAGTTCTACTCTTCTTAGCTGGTTTTATTTATATAATGTTGTTTAAAGTAAGTTACAAACTGCAACAAGGAGTCAAGAAAAAGATAAATAATATGAGAAGGTTTGGAAATCTTCAAACCAAAACAGAGCTCATACACTGTTTGAAGGAATATAAGGCAAAGAAAGTGGTTACATAATTCTGAAGCATAACATGACTTGCTTTTGCTAATCAAAGCAAAAATCAACCAAAAACACAAAGGTAAGAAGTTTAACTTAATACTAACTTTAGAATCCAATTTAAATTCCTTAAGAAACTATAAAGGAAAATTATTTTTGAATTCAAAATTAATAACTTTAAGACCAAGGCACTACAGTTTTCATAACCTGTAAAAGTTAAACTTCACAGCCCAGCCATTTATCAAATATCTGAAGTTCCAAAGATTGCTTTGGTTCAAGATGGTAATGGTTTAATATCTTCTCCTTTTCAACCACCTCACTTTTTAAAACATTAATTAATTCCTTAAGCCATTTTTCTTGGAATTAAGTTAAGATTGTTTGACTTTCACCTCAAAAAGTTACTTGGTAGGTTTTGGAGCTTGTTTATTTGTTTGCTTTTATTTACTTCTACTTTTTTACTTTTGCTCTACTAGCAAAGAACTTAAATTTTTATGATATTCTTTGAATTCTTGTTTTCTCATTTGAGAAATTGTTATAATCATATTTTAGTTTTATAATGTGTTGAAATAAAAATAATCAACTCAGTCTAAAGATGAAATTGAGAATCAAGGAATTTTTATTCAATCACAATAGATTTGGATCCACTTTGATTTTCAGTCTTATACTGAGATGATTTTGTTTATCCCAGCAAGTTACAAAACTACTGTATACAATCCATGATTATTGATAAGTTCAACCCTGTCGTTGGTTCTAGCCAACATCCTGACCTTGAAATCAATTTCTTAGATCAATCTGCCCTTCTCAAATCTGGATTCTATTTCATTTTCCTAAGTTTGATAAACCGTTTAAGCACACATTTTGCTTCTTGCAAGCTGTTAGGAGCTTTAATTCAGTTACTCTTACAAACTTTTCCCACCTTTTATTTAACTGATATAAATATTTTAGGCCTCAAGGCCTTAGTTTAAAACCATTGTATTAAGATTTTTCAATCTTACATTGGCTTACTGTAACAGAAATGACTGTGTAGTATGAATAGGTCTCCAGATGATGGGGAATAACCACTCAAATCCATAAGGAGTTGATGATTAGCCACCACCAAAGCTTCAAATACTGTTTAGTGAAATTTCCAAAAGATACACTAAGGTTGAACAGAATAATGAAACCCAACCAAAGAAGCCCTAGATAAATGGCATGCAACAAGATCAAGGTATCTTCTAAATAGAACTCAGGTCATTGGAAATTAATAACTGTCTTATTTTCAGATTCAGTAGCAAAGACTCCAAGATTGGCAGGCATTGAGGTAACATCTTGAGGCATAGACAACAAAGAATCCAAAGCAGGGCCCCATCTTACAGTTACAATTCAATTCAAGATCAAGTTGTAAGGGATGTAGCAGAGTAGACCCGCTATCAGATGCATTGTTAGAAGATGTTAGACCAGGAGATGGTTTAGTTTTATTGAGTAGTTTTAGGAAGGGCTCAACTCTTAGAGTTGAACAGTGGAAAATCTTCAATATGTACTAAAATTATTGACTCAGCAATACCATATGAATCCATGGCTCCTATTGGCAACCTCCAGAATTAACTCATACAGAAAGAAACATCCTCCATGTTGACAATTTCAAATATTGTTTTTGCTTTATCTTTTATAATTTCAATTAAAAGCTCAAAATAAAAGTCAAACATTTATTCTATTATCAGTGTCAATTATTTAATCAAGAAAAAAATAATATTTAATATTGAAAATAAGAAAAATATTTTTGAGATTTGTCAACATGAAGGATGTTCCATTCTGTATGAGTTAATTCTGGAGGTTACCCTCCTATTCCGTCTCATTCCAAGAGTTCTTGTCCAGCACATGAAAACCCCTTGTGTGATTAATTTTTTATGATTATTCTGATAAATAAGGTTGTATTGGGTGACTCTCAAATTATGTCTATTTATCAGTGTCAACATGCTCTGGATAATCAAATCATGCTGACAAACTGGTGCAGCAGTAACCCATTTTTGATCAACAGTTTGATTTAAACCTGTCAACTTGGTTAACTGCTTTCCCAGTTTTCTGGATTTCTGACTAGGGTGGACAATATCCAGCATTATGGAAACTACTGTGACACTTACTGAGCAGCAGCATGTATTTCTTTCAACATGTCTGGAAGTCAGGCTTTGTTAGTTTATTCTATTTTTCACATATATAATATTTTTTGAATACTTATTATTAAATATTTTGAATATTTTTAAAAACATATAAGGAGAAAATCATGGGTATGTTTCAACAGGAATCAATATTCCAATTGTACTGTATCTTACAATACATAGGGATGCTTAATCAGCCACCTCATGGCAAGTCTAATGTCATATCTCCTCTTGATTCCCTTGACATAAAAAATATCATATTTCCGTATAAGGAGCAAGCAAAATTACAATGGCAATCCCACTTATGCCCTCATCTAACCCATGGTCACACCTTATTTGGATCACTGCTACAGTGCCACCTCCCTAGTGGCCTAATGGCTGATTGCCTTGGTATAAGTACTCATATTATTCTTAACAAAGGCCGTCTTATTTCTAATATTTTCTTCTGTTTCCTTTCTGAACTGTTGTCTTCCCCAACACCAATACTGAACTATCATTAGTTCAGCTGCAGCAGGTGGATCAAACAATAGAAAATAGCCAATACAATATCTTCCTGCCTCAAGATTTAAAGCTGACCTCTAGGAGTTGAAACTTTGCAGCTGGATCATAAGCTGTGGTGCATTAAATAAAATGCTAAAACTTGAAACACTTGGATGTAAAATCAACAAAGTTTGTACTAAATTTGAAGTAAAATATGTGTTGCTCTTTTACCTTTTATGAGTGATCAACTTTCTTAATGGCATGTAAAATCACAATATGCTTTGACCTAATACTGCCACTGTTTTTCTTAAAGGTTGGAATTAGTAGCACCCAATTTGTTTGGTGCTGGACTCTTGGCTCCCATCCAACTTCGTTTTAATTCTAAATCGAAATTAAGATTTAAAACCTTATCCGATAGGAATCATGGGTCCTATTTAGGTGTTTAAGTACAGGCTGAGCTCCAAGTCTAGCCACCTAAACCCTCGCTCCCTGAACTTTTTTAGCTAGGGCCGATTTTTACACAGAAACCAAAATTTATTAAGACAAGTCTGATAGCAATAAAATACATCGAGAACCATATCTCCATAGAATTTTTTAGAGAATCTAGAAAGCAAAATTAAATAGACTATATATAATGATTACTCCCAAGTTTAGCATTACGCAAGATTATGAGCATATCCATATCGTGATTCACGCCCCTCATGTCAAAGTATGTAAACTGGGGGTATTTCTTTACTAAAGCTATAGACGCAGCAAGTGGATATCTTGGCCGAGCAAGATGAATTTCGATTCGTAGTAGCACCATACTTCCTAAGGTATCTTTAGCCCTTGGTTTTGTTGACAACCCTTGTGAAGATTAAAGCTCCCAGGAAACATTATTGAGGATGACAGATCCTCGGCAAAGTACGATTTATCGACTGGAGAATTCAAGATAGTGCTTCCCAAAGAGACCCCCGGGCAGTTCTTTGAGGATTTGGATTTACTTTCCAAGCTTTTGGCGCGTAAATCTGATTCCACACCAAATGCATCAAAAGGACCAGGGAAGAGTTTGATCGAAGTGCTTTCTTCTACTTCGACTGAGCTCCCTCCCAGTGAATTGTTAGAAGGTTATTATTATTTCATCAGGGTATTGAATTCTCTTTTAGATGAAGAGCTGGATTGGGAGATTCCCCAGGAGCTTCCTACTGAGGTAATCCAGTTTTCTGAACTTTCCCTAAATTTAGACTTTAAGCTTTGGAAAAGTGGGATATGGGTTCAATGGTGCGTATTCAGGCTATTTTGATCACATTCAGGAAATGCCAAACGAGATCAATGAGATTCCTAACCCCGAAACAACCCCAGTATTGGAACGGCGTAAAATCCGGCTCGCTTTAGAAGATGAAAAAATTTGATGAGGATTACTACTTGTAAGTATTTGGTGAATATTCATAACTGAATATCTTGTTAGAGGTGATCTCTCGGCAGAAAACGAAGAAGAATTTCAATCCATCTTTAAATTCAAACCAAAGTGGGCGAAAATTCTTAGGGAGGTTCAGAAGCAGAAGAAATGCCCTACCAATACTTTACAAGTTTCAGATAACGCCCCTCGTGAAATCATTGAGGAGGTGACTCCCCAAGTATCTTTAGATGTGATTGAACAGAAGCCAGCCGCATCAAAGATATTAATACAAGAGATGTCAAATGACTCTTCTCTTATTGATTCAAAGACAAGTACAAACACGATCGAAGAAAAAATGGGCAGTTTATCTATGGATTGTGATATGTCAAAGGGATTTGATTCACAGTCGTCTGTACATGCATTGCCTGAGTTTACTGAAAAAGAAAAGGCAGCCATGGTTTCTCTTTCTCGCAAAGAATACATTCTTAACAAAGAAGAATCAAGACCGATCTACTTGGGACTTGTTGATTTAATTCTAAGCTATTCTTACGAGTATAGAGTCACCCTGGGAGAATTCTCAGTTGAGTCATCCTGGACAATTGGAAAACTTTGCTCATCGATGGCTTGCTTGGAGGTAATTGCATTGCTCTATTAATTTCTTAGTCTAATGTTAAAGTCTTTTTATAAAGTATGTTCCTAATAAGCATAGGTATTTTCAACTCTGTCCGAAGTTCTAGTGGCTCATCGCCGTCGTGTTTTGAGTTATCCGCTGTATCGCCATTTCGAGCTAGGAAAGAAAGTTGTACACGACACTGCCATTATTTTCAAACTTGGAAGAAGAGCTCTACTAAAGGTCCTTCTTCAGCTCAAGGATCTTTTTGACCATCATGATGTCCACTATAGATATTCTAAAATCCTCCTAGATGACTATTGCGTTTGGATACAGACTTGGGCTAGGTATGAAAGTATTTTCTTTTTAGCAGCGAATAAGCTGAATTTAGCAATATATTATTTGAACTATCCTATTTAAATACATCCAAAATATCCTATTTTGATACAATATACAAAAGCTGCTTGCTTAGTTATCCCCAATCCTGACAATATGCTAAATACTCTGTTCTTTCTTATTTTAGAGATGCTACCTTGAGCTTGTTGGGCAACCAGATCAATGATACAGTAATTCTTCCAAAGGATTTGGGCTGGGATTTGGATGAGCTGAATGCATTAGTGGAGCATGTGCAAGCAGAATAAAAGTTGGGCTGCTTGCTTCTGTAAGCATTACATCCTAGAGGTTTAAGTTTTCCATACTATAATTTATGTTAACTCTTTGCTCTTCAAACTAAAATTATAATGTAGAGTCAATACTAAATAAACTACATTATATAGCTTCACATTTGATAAGGTGCACCTTTTGGGGAAGTTTCAAATATGGAATTAGGAAAGAAGAGAAGTATATTTTATTGGGTAATACTTTAGACTTATATAGACTTGGCTGTGGTGGAGGTTTAGTTGGATCAAACCTAGGGGTTGGTCATGTGCAGGATGGGTTTGAGCCACTGGATACTTGGACAGTCATGTGATATTGCTTGGTTGCCATTCCTAGTATGACGAACAGTATATTGGAAGGGCACCAAATCGGGCAATGACTGGATGTTGAGTAGGTTGGTGGTAGCCAGAATGCTTGTACATCCAGGTCCTCGACACATTGATCAAAGTACTCTTTAAAGTTGATCCAACAAAAAATCTAGCGCAATGTTGCAACTGAAATGGCCAACTCAGTCACCAATGTTCTCACAACAGACAGAAGGCGTTCATCACACCATCTCATGTCAGATATAATGGCATGACCTATTTTAACCCCACAACATGGCAGGATCAAATACTTCCTTGTAGGGAGTGATGCCAATTACAGCAGCAATTCCCAAAATCCTTATACAGAACACTGCCAATCCATATTCTGATCAGTGCCACATACACCACCCCCTTTGTGGCACAAAGGCCCTTTCCCCACAGTAAAAAATCCTCACTTTTCTCAATAAAGGACATCCTATTTCATATCCCTTTCCTGTCCCCTCTTGGACTGTTGCCTTCCCCCAACTCCAAGTACTGATCTATGATTAACTCAGTACAACGCTGTTTACATTAAGGATTTAGTACAATAATAATTTTTTAGTAAGGTAGATTTCCCCCTAATTGATGTACAGTATTAAGAGCTTGTGGCAGTCAATGATCAACAATGTGAGTCTAGTATCACCAATGTATATACCCAGTCCTTTTAACTTCAACCAAGAGAGCAGACAGCTGTACATACCTGTAATTGAAACTGTGACCTAGCCATCTGAGAATGATTTTGAGGCCACCACAGAAAAGGAAAAGTGTACAAGAAACGAGCTGAATTGATTTATTTCCTGGCAATGGCAGCCATGTGACACCAGTAGAAAGAATCCAATCAACAACTTATTCAGCTAGCCAATCCAGCACCAGTTCAAATCCAAAGAAAGGGTAGAATTTTTAGCCAACCAGGTGTCAGGAATATTCCTGATATCAAAGGGGAAACAGCAGAATAAAATGCAACAACATCAAACAGTTACATATAAAGTCTACCCAGCAATCAAGCCAGCCACACAAAAACCCAAGATGGTTCTGAATACAGGTAGTAGCTTTCCCTAGTTGGTGAAACTGCCCCAAAATCCAAGTTTAGATTTCTGCTCCCCCCACAGGTCGCATGCCCACCAGACCTTTCCCTCCTGTGCTCCTGCCAGGGTAGCCGCTGAACTGAGATAACTTCCAAGTTTGAACTAAAGATCAAAAATCATGCATTTAAACTCAAAAATAACTTCTCACTACAAAAAAGATAACTTACACTCTCCAAGGTCCCAGGCCACAAAATCAATCTTATCAATAGGGGGATTTCACAAATCAAAGGGCCAGAACAGGAATTTTGATTCTTGCCAAATAGCACATGCCTTTAGGAGGGCCTTAATACAGCACCTATACAAACAATTTTGCACCAACTAATTATGGAGCACCCCAGACAGGCACTTCAAGCTCATTGTAAACTAATGGGGATCCCAATCTAGTGTTTTACTCTTTTTACACTCCTCAAGATAAGTATATGATAAAGATCAATCTCTGTTATAGGTTGTGCTATTATTGAGAGAACATCCTGTGGTTGTTTATCATATAAATCAATCTTTTTGTCAAGTATATACTTACAGGAATTATAATAAACGAGATAAAGGGGAAAATAAGAAGATACTGATACTTTATTAGATATGAATATAGGATAACATATAGTATCATGAGAAGCCACATGTTGTCCATGTACGTCATGGCAGTCATGAGGCTTGTCCAAGTAGTGTTCTGCTTAGGACTCAAAATGTTTGATCCCCATAATAGATGGGCAAATGATGAGAGTGCTACCAACTCAATGATTAGTTGGGGAATCATTTGGAGAGTTACTCAGGGAATTGCTTTCCCAAGAGGGAGTAACTGAAGATGTTACAAAATTTTATTTTTCCTAGTACAAGTAAACTACATCTTAGATACCCCTCCCCAAGTCCAAAGATGAACATCTCATCTTTTCTAAGGCTATCACATCATGCCTTGGGATTTTGGACAACAAGCAATTATTTGCACAGTTTAGACTTATATCATATGATGCTGAAGATGTATACTGCCATGAGCCACCACAACTAAACTCCTTTACTATGTACACCTGACTATTTCTGGTGCCTCCCAGATCCATCACTGCTCTAGCTTTGTAAAAAACTGTAAACTATGTCTTTAACTACTTTTTTTTGAACTTTGGGTGATTTGATGCCCACACACAGGCATTTCAGCAGTCCGTGGCCATATACCCAATCATCACTACCCTGAAAGGCTTCCAGATGTCCAACTTGCTTCCTATGTATCCAGAGTAGTACCATCACTCCTTAGGTAGTACATCAGGGTGCTTAAGAAAATATTATCATTGATGCAAGCGGGTTGTACTTTTGGACTATTGCCTAAAGCCTTGGGTTTAGCTGTACAACTGTCATAATTTTTTAAAGCTTTTACAGGTGGAACAGTGCCACCAAGGTGAAGCCAGTATACACTAAACAGGCATCCCAAAATATATTTTATTAATGGATCACTTCTGAAAATGACCCTGACCTCAAGTTTACTTGGCTCAGGTACAAACTGGGGCACCATGATATCTGGAAATCTAATAATATTTTTCAGTTGTTGTTACAGAAGTAACAACTTTGAGGCCCAGGGCAGGAATTGAACCTGCTCCTAGCCTCCAGGCAGGGCTATTGGGTGAGGGAGATTTTCCTGCACCTGGATTTTTGCTTTTTGAAGCAAATCCAGGTGTGGGAACCACTCCCGCCCTGGTGGTAGCTGAGGGGCCTGCTTTGGGCCCCAAAAGCTACGCCCAAGCCTTGGTGGGTTTGGCTGGGCCTGGGCAGGCTATTTTTAGCTACCTAGTAAACCCAGATCAAGCCCAACATCCATTAAGTAATTTGGGGTCCCCAATTGGGGACCCCTTTTTTAATCAAGTTCTTTGGGCTCAAGAGAGCCTGTCAAGCCAGTTCAAAAATGGTGATCAAATTGGGGGAAAACCCAAAACCCCAGAAGCCAAACTTGCCAGAACCAATGGCCAGCCAAGCCAAGATGGGCCATCAAAAAGCCAAATAACTGTTCCTGAAAACCCCAAAAATAACCATGAAGCAGCCAACCAAACAGCAGATCCTGAGATGCCAAGCCTTGCCACACAAGTAGCATCAGAAGAATGCCCAGAGGCACCTGCATGTGAGTAAGTATATAAATCAGAAGCACTTGAAAAGGTTCTGTATTGTCATCCTTACCAGATAAAGTTGTTATGAACCTTTGGTTCACCAATCTGTTTTCATATCTATTTTTAATACTCTTCCATCTGCATACACCCAAGCGTCAGTACCCATCTACTGGAATAGATAGTCAGACTCCTGTTGATAAAACCAAAGCCTTTGACTACTATCGTCCACCCAACACTCTGTTTGGCCCTGTGCATTTCACTGAGTATCCTGCCAATCCTGACCACAAACCCTGGACATTGGAAGACTTGCAGTGGTACACCCGCCCAAACGCTCCCAAGGAACCCTACCAAATTGTCTGTGATGGCAAAGCAATCACCATCTACCCTTTGATCTTTAACAGGAAGTATAACAATCCTGCTGCCTACTTGGTCCCCATGGAACCGCCCCCAACACCAAAACCAACCATTTCAACCCCCCACTTCTGATGCCAATAGTCAAAGTAGCCAATTCCTGGGAGTGCTTTACCTGGCGCTCACAGGATTGATTGACTCTGCCTTGCCAGCAGCTGGACCTTGGGCTGTGGCTGGAAAGGCCCTTTCCTACCTGGTAAAGTTAATTCCCATCATCTGGTGGGCCATGCCAGTACCTGCTTCAACTCCTCCCTCACCTGCTGGAGCTCCACAGTACTCCTGGTATCCTGACAGTTGTGAATGAATAGTGATATCATCTTGGTGTACCTGTTTACCCATCATTTTGAGGGAGAATGGGTTGATTTGGCAAGTATTCTGAACAATTAATAATTGGTAATGTTGTCTAGATAGCTTCTTGTGTCAACTAGTGGTGTTGTGATTTTTCTATTGTATTAAAAATAGCTGTAAACATCCCAGACTACCACCCAAAAAGGTTTATAGTGCTACAAGTGATAAAAAACTGCAGGCTGAATTTTTTTAGGAATTTTTAATAGAGTCTCTAAAGGGGTAGTATATTTTTAGACTTTGACCAATTGTGTACATGGGTATGAATACAAGTTATTTCTAGATGTCATGCTCAAGATATGAAATTTAAAAGGATCAGTTATACAGTCTATCTGTGCCACCAGATGGAAGACAACTAAGTTACAAATGATATCATCTAAGAGACAGGGTTACAGTATTTTATCTACCCCTACTTCACACAGATTATTATTTTGTGAATGTTGTGCTTTACAACATTGAAAGTATGATTAAAGCCATAAATCCACATAAATTTGTTGCCCTGCACCTTGATTTAGATGGTTAAAAATGGCCTGTTCACCCAGAAGACCAGTCTCATATATTTTCCCAGATCATTGTTTCATTGTAATAAAATCTTTTCCTTGCCCAGAAAAGTTTGGCTTATCACAACACTTAGAGAATATTAAGTCTTTATCAACCTACCCTCAACTCAGTCTAGTTGTCATGAATGACATTTCAATACTTTTATTGAAAACCCATGAAAATAAACCCCAGCTCTCAGAAAATACTTTTCACTAACCAGGAAGGACAGAAACCTGCCAGTCTGCCAGCGGCCAAGACTGAAAGTCCAATACCTGCATTGAAAACCCCAGAATCAAACCCTGACCCTTTAAAGACAAATCAAGCCACCCAGGATGAACAGGGACCCATCAACCTGTTGAGTCACAGACTCAAGTTTTTGAATTACTCTGTGACCCACCAGCTTTTTAAGGGAGATCCCTGTAATGATCACCAGATTGCTGCCAACCTTGCACCACTGAGGACCAATATCTACGCAGAGGTTGTGGCTTGCCTAAAGAAGGTTAAGACAAGGCATAATACTAGCCCCACAAATGAGCACCAGCTGCCGCCAGTCTTCAGTACAGAATGGGTAATACAATTGGCCAGCTCAGGTGATTAGTGAACATCAGCAGCGGAATGAAGCATTGCCACTTCTGTTCACCAGAGCAGGCCCAACCTGGACCTGTCGCCCTTGAAGCCCTAAGACAAAATCCATGCTCTGCCAGTGAATTGTCCATGGACCTGAAGTCTGCAAAAATTGAAGAAGCAAAATAACATGGTATAAGAACCCCAGAATTATGGATATAAACATATTGTCATTTTTGATAATAAATATTTATGAGCCTTTGGTTTGAGCAAATCCTACTTTATTTAGTTTTAGTACTCTTTCATCTCAACTCTGGCCAAATAGACAACTATACAACCACTTATTCTAGAGATCAACCCAATAACCCACCTCTGGTGCTATACCATCCCCCTAGAGCCCCCTTTGGATCTGTTCATTTTACCAAATACCCGCCCAACCCTGCCTAATTGGAGTTTAACTTGGAGAACATACTCATTGCCAACCCCTTGGCAAGGACTAGAGAGTCCAAATACATAGGACGCAAAGGAAAGTGTTACAAGAGGCCAAAAAAATTATTCAAAGACAATTACAATATCTGCCTGCATACTTTGTCCCCATGGCTCTGCCCTTAATCCTGCAACCTGACCACCCAATGGAGCCTTCCACTCCCGCTGAGACCACATCCACTCAACTGATTGGAGTACTCTACATTACTTTCATGGGATTGTTGGACTTTATGGTGCCCAATCCTGGACCCTGGTCTTTACTTGGACAATCCCTATCTTACATTATCAATTTAGCACCCATCCTATGGTGGGCATTACCCACTGACCCGGCTGTACCCCGTCCCAAGTCACCCAGTGCTTCTACCTATGACTGGCTTTCTGAAACTAGTCCCTGTTCTTGTTTATTGACCCTTTTATTCTCTTTTTCATGTTTTTTTCAACGTCTTTCTCATTGACTAAGTTCCAGCTCTGCTAGAGTGAAATGATAATCTGTATGATTCAAGGATAAACAATGAGGGTATAATAGGCAAATTGCAAGTTGCTTGAGCTGTCAGGGACCCACTTGAGAGGGAAAAAGTCCCCAATCTTGTGAGCCATGGCCCCTAAGTTAAGCCCTGAAATAATCAAACTGATAGGAACTGTAACCATAGCAAGGTGACCAAAGTGCCTTAGGAATGCAAACTGTCCCATCATTGGACTGAATCTTCCCAGTAAGTAGTATCCAACCAGGTAGGTCAACAGGTAGAATGATGTGTTGGGTCTAACCAAGGAAGGTTCAGCAGGTGGAGGTAGAGTTGTGGACTGGCCGTACTGGAACTTTCTTCCCCAGTGACCTGAGAGATATTTGAACCAACTGTTAGCCAGGGACTCCTTCTGGTGGGAGTTGTCAGGAGAAGAATTATGTCAGTCTGTGGTGGGAGTTGGGTTTTCAAGGGCCAATACCACAGAAATCAAGGGAACTAGAAACCAGAACAGGAAATGACTTCCTTTAATGGCTTCAAAAAGGATTGCAAGAGATAAGTGTAGACAAACTTAGTATATAAGAAATATATTCATTGTTAGATCATATAAAAATAGAGATATCAAACTCCCCTAAATACTAAGCTGGATATTTTACAACCCTTTGAGAGGATATTTGGAATTGGTAAGGGATAAAAAAGTCTTACCAGGCTTATGGCTAAGGAGAGGGTTTGAAGAACTAAATGTTGTAAATGAAGCTTCATAATAATACATATGGAGTATATAATAGAGGGGCTGGAACTAAAAGATAGTGGTGTAAAATAAAGCACAATGTGTCTGGAATCTGTAACACTGTAACTAGGATATGATGCAGAGCGGGAACCTACAAAGAGTGGTTTTGAAGTTGTCATCAGTAGTTGGAGTAGCCAATCAGAGTTTAAGCAGTAAGTACTGATACTTAATATTGTAATAACATTTCCCAACCCAAAAGCAAAAGTCAGCCAAAAGTCAAATGACTGGTGTCCATATAGTTTGGTACTTTAAGCTTAAAGATTGGTTTTCTATTAATGTTGGGTTTGTTCTTAGGGTTTTGGGTTTGATCCCCATCTGGCTCCAGCTCTGGAGTTCCATTAGTGTTAAAACCTTTGTTCTTGACTGTTTTTTCCTTAATAGTTACAATGAAAGGTTCTATCATTTCAGAGTTGTCAAGGGAAAATTCCATGACATGAGCAACAGAAGACCAAATTGGGAAGACAGCTTCAGCATCTTGGTACCAGAATTAGTGTAGCAAAAGATGGATAAAAAAATTTTTGTGGCAAGGTTAATTTGCAGAGGCAAATCAGAATACAAGTTCAAGGGGGAAATCATATAGAGAGCGGGCCAAGGGGCGGTCAAGGGGCTGACTGCCGCTTTAACCATTAAGGAGGCCAACTTCTCAAGGACAGAGGAAAACAGCCCCAGTAGAGCAATTATAATTTTAGAGAACTTCTTTATTCAAGGGTAAGTAATATATCTAGAAATAAGTTTCTAGAGGGGAATGAGGAAACTTTTAAGAGAGTTCAGGATGGGGGTGGGGGATTTTGCAGCCTCTAATTGGTTGGCAAGAATATTTTCAGCAGTGGGAGGGCCTGAATTGGAATTTGAGTTGATGACTTATAATTCAAAAAAATTCAGGCAACTAGCAAGTTGGGCACTGCCATCCCCAAATAGTGTATAACACATAATTTTCTTGTCATAATTATTTGGAGAAAAATACGGCAGATCCAGATTTTCAAGGGCTATTTGAGCAACCCCAGCTTTGACCCATTTTTTTCAATGACAGTATTTAAGTCATCCATTTCTCTCAAGGGTTTGGTGGTGGCTCTTTGCTGATTTCTAGTTTTACAAGGGCTCACAATCTCTTTCATTTGATTTTCTACTGTAACAAGCTCTAAACCCAGCTACTAGTCATTTAAAATTGTACCAGGAATGCATAAAAATAAAAAAATGAACTTAAATTGGGAAATCAACAAATCTGAACTCAAACTTAATGTGAAATGGCTAAATAACCATCTGAAACCAATAAAATCAATTACTATTTAGAAACAATTGCCAGAAGGTTTGATAGTAAATAAAGTAACCAATTGGAAGAAGAGCATAAGGCAATTAAGGATAATATTACTGTAGTTACTACCCAATCCAATTTTTAAGAGAAAGAAAAAGAAAAAATAACCCCTGTGTTCAGAAAGAGTTAAATGTCACTAAGGATTGTTAACTAAATGACCTTATAAAGCCACATCTTCTCCATCAACCAACTGGATATGGTTGAGCCATGGCTACTTTAACCAGTCCAGAAATTAGTGAGATCATCTATTTCCAAGTACAGTAGTTTTAAAAACTATGGCAACAACCAAAAATACCTCAGATTTAAACAAAATGATTTCAGATTTGAACAAAATCCAACTATCAGGTTAAAATATACATTCTGTTAACAGGGATTTTTGGCGTTAATAGGCAAAATGGGTCAACACACCAAAGAAGTGCTCATGTGAAAAGCAAAACTATTCAAAATACAATCTGAAATACATTGATTCACAAACAAAATGATGTGAGTTGACTTTTGGTGTACATATGTTTACTATGTGAATTGGTGACAAAATACACTCAAGCGTGGTGTGTCAACTCAATCCAAAAACAAAACACAATATCAACTCACTATGTAAACAAAATCACTTAAATGTTGTTTGCAATGGATTGTAATCAAGAATGATACCAAGGTATCTAAAATAGGGCACAAAATCTTAAACACAAATTTTAAAATAATTGTGTTGGGTGTTTAATTTGGCAGTAAAATCTGGGAAAATGGATGGAAATTTTTTTGGGTGTTCTAAAAAGGGCGTTGTAAAACCAAAAACAACTAATTAAGAAATAAAAAATCTATACTTGGGATATGGGGGAAATATTAATCAAATATCCATATTCAGATAAAAGCAAAAATTAAAATTAAGGAGTGACATAATTGAATTTTATTTAGTATTTTATTAAATTTAAAAATGGAACAAACACAACAACAGAGTACCAAGGGACCTGTTGTGTGCAGCAGTTGCAGTTGCCCCCGCGGGTCAAAGAACAGAGTTAGTGCAACCCAAGTGCCTACTCAGGAAGGAGACGAGAGAGGAGAGTTCAATAGTAGTGCTGCACTGACATAGCCGGTTCAAGGAGCACAAGCTGCTAGGATGCAGAGCATCAAACCTAGGGTCCCCAAGCTGACCCAGAAGCCCACCAAGGTTACTACAACAAAAACAGTTGGAAACAAGGAGGTAGAACTTACTTCATATGTGTTTAACGTTGTGTACCAGCAAAAGTTGGTCCCGTCAGCCATTCTAGAGAAGGCAAAGCCTGTATTTGATACTAGCTACAAGCCCTACGTCAGTGATGGCAATCAGTAAGATGAAGAGGAGCCTGAGTTCTACAGAACTGATGAGGGACAGCTAGTGCTCAAAAAGGTTACAGCCTTCTACAACAAGGTACCCATGCCTTGCAAGCCTGTCACTGATCAATATCCCAATTCAATTACTCCCACTAAGCCCACTCAGAAGCGCATCCCAGATATCAAACACATCATCCTTCTCAAGCTAATGCAGGAATCTGGTGATTACAAGGCAGCCGCAGCTCTTGTTGGGGTGGATCCCAAGTACGCCTCCAAGGCCTTCAACAAATTCATCAATACTGGCCAAGTCCTTGCCACAGAAAAATCCTTTAGTGTTTCAACCATGCTCACTAAGGAGCACAAATGGGAAATCTGCCAGTGGATAACCCAAGATTGCCATCTTGAACTGGCAAATATACAGGCCATGGTCAAATCTACTTTTGGAGTTGAGGCCTCAATTTCCTTTTACTACCATCTGGTGAAGGGAATGTGCTTTTCCTGGAAAAAGCTCAGGGTATCTCCATACAATTAAAATAGCCCAACCAATGTTGAGACCCAAAAAAATACGCTGAGGCATACACTGCCCTCAAAGCCAAGGGGACAGTCTAATTCTATTACATTGACAAATCAGCATTTGCCTTGTCTATGCAGAATGCATAAGGGTATGTCCCAAAAGGCTCAAATGATGGGGTAGCTTGGCATGCTGCAGTCAGTGCCACAGCCTGTTCAATGGTGGCTCTCCTCGGTCCAAAGGGGGTTGAGCTCTATCAAACAATACTAGGCTCCCACAACAGCTGTACCTATCTATCATTCCTCTGATTGGTCCAGGAGCACCTGAGGAGCACAAGCCTGGGCTTCACAAATGTAATTGTGCTGGATAATGTTGGTCTCCACAAGGTGGCCAATATTATTGAAGAATTCCCAATGATTGACACCATCATTGCAGTGGGCCCCCAGCAATTGGCCACGTCAAATTTGCGCCTTCTCTTCCTCCCCACTTATTCACCCTTCCTAAATCTCATCAAAGAAGTTTTTGGGTGGCTCAAGCAAGTCTTCAAGCAAGGGACCCCAACTGGGACTGAGGATCTCTTTGATTTGCTGCAGGCCGGGATCCACACCCTCCCAGCTGAGACCATGGCCAAATTCTATAGCCACACTGATTTGTTCATCCCTGTGTGCCTTTCCAAACAGCCAATCAATTAAAAGCTTAGCTTGTCCAACTTTTTTATGTTCTCTAATTTACTATTTAAGATTTATTAATTATCATGTTATATTTAGAAGCTTCAAAGCCCACAATCACATTTAGTGGGACCATCAATAAAGATTAGTAATTTATTTTATATTAATTTTTTATTATGGCATCTGTGGCTATCCCAAACACTTGATACTTTATTATGTGAATATATTTATATCACTCTTAGCAAATAAATTTAAAAATGGGATTAAAAAATTAAATTTAAAATGTACAGATTAAAAGTATATTTTATTAATGTATATTATTATGCTTTTATGAAAACTGTCTCCAGGATTTATTGTGTAAAACTTGTTTGCTAAAATAAGAATTAGAAATTTTTATTATAATAAAAATAAATAAATTTTAATGAAATTTATTGGAAGAGAGAATTTATTAAGAGCGCCTGTAGTGAGTTTTTCAGTATGTACCCACCCAGCAATGGAGGTGGAGCACAACCTCCACCGCCACACTGTAGATGATGGATACATCCTGATTAAAACATTTGTGGCAGCTGGTAAAAGGGAGTATTGTTAGGTGAGAATGCAGGAGCAGCTTCTCTGGTGGGGCTTCAAACCCATAGATCCCTGCCAGGACCAGGACCAGGGCGTCTTTGATTATGTGGTCAACTTAGTTGTACCCAGGGGGACCTTCTTCCTGTCCAATGAGAGCCAGGTCTTGTTAATCCCAAGAAGGACCCCATCTAAGTCCTCTGCGCTGGTGCCCATCCTAAAGAAGAAAAGATATTCTAGGTAAACCACAAGGTGAAGCCTTTGTCCAGCAAAGACTTCAGTAAACTCACAGAGTTTATTATACATGGCACTAATTTTCTTTGCATGCTTGGTCTTCAAGAAGGTCAACTCTATGACTGCTGGGACCTCCGTCTTGTCAGCGCTCCAGGCCAACCCAAAGTTGGCAAAGAGGATTTTTTCTTTTTTATGGCTGTTGCATCTGCAACAGCCAATTTCAACACCCCACACCCAAAGTTCTCCAACAGGTAAGACAGGGTGTGCTCCAAGGGGTAGCAGAAGCAAGCAGCCGCATAGGCCTGGCCCATCTCTGGTATATTCTTGAATGGGACTATTGCTAGGACATCCCAAACAAGCTTAATGGAGTTTACACAGTAAAATCCATTGAGAGATACCAGGTTCAGGCAGACCAGTTGGGCATCCTTTTAGGCAGTAACTTCCCACTCAGATGCCCCCTTGGCATGTGTCAGCCCGGCTAGTGCATCCCTTGTCATTGGAAAGGACCTGTGAATTCTGTCTTCAAGCTCCTGTACAATAGGAGAGACAGAAACAGCTGCCTAGCCATTTGATTGGCGTAGTTGGCATAAAACGTGGCGTGGACAAACGGGACCAGGACCTGGTAGATTTCACTGTTTATGTTTTCTAAAAAAGATAGGTAAGTATTTACAAATTTTTATTAATTTTATTTTTTATGTTACCTTTGCGTGTTTCCGCCTTGCTGACGGCTTCAGCAGGCTTAGCCATTCTTGGCGCAAGAAACTGCGCTGGCATTTCTGTGTCCTTGGTTCTGGCTCACTTGTCTGGCTTGAGATGTGCATACATCTCAGGGTCGTCAGTCCAGACAGATGGCGCAGAGAGGACAAAAGACTTGAATTGAAGGCCTTCCACAACGGTCTTCTGGACATTTAAAAGGTGTTTGATTGTTGTTTTAGAGGTGTCTGGCATCTTGGCCATAAGTGCCTTGGCAGACACCTTGTCAATCTTGTCTCCTGTAAGGAAGGCGGCCTTCAATTTTGCCTTGACCTTGCAGTCAATGTCTTTGATTTTGGCAATTGCCAAGTCAAGATCCTTCAAAAGCTTCTCCAATTCTCTCATTGATTTTTACTAACCTTTCCATATGTTTTTATAGTTTTCATCCTAATAAAACCTGTATTATTCTGATCCTATTGCCTCTTTTTTATCACTGTTTGTTTTCTCATTACTCCAATATCCCATTTTTTACCCATTGTGTATATGTTTTACGCTCACCTCAATATGTGTTGTTTGCTTTGTGTTGGCATTGTTTCTTTAATTGCCATATCATTTTTGCCACTTTGCACAGCCCCTTGTAAAAATATTAACAACTTTTTGGTGGTTGTTAAAATTTGAATTAGAAAATTATAGGTTAATTGTGTTTAGATAAAGTTGTTGCTGATCCAAATTCAAAACCTTAATGACTAACTTTAAGCCAATCAGGAGCCAAGTGAGAAAGTGATTGTTGTGACATAAAGGGTTATTCAATAATTCTTTGATGCATGTGTGCTAATTAATATGATTGGCTGGTTGTTTTGCTATTGTGCGCCATTGTTGCTGTGACAAGTTGCTGATGGACTAGTGCTAACCCAGCATCTGATTGAGCACTAGTCCACCAACAACTTGCCACAGCAGCAAAGGTGCACAATAGCAAAACAACCAGCCAATCATATTAATTGGCGCACATGCATCAAAGCATTATTGAATGACCCTTTATGTCACAACAATCACTTTATCACTTGGCTCCTGATTGGCTTAAAGTTTATCATTAAGGTTTTGAATTTGGATCAGTAACAACTTTATCTGAACACAATTAACCTATAATTTTCTAATTCAAATTTCAACAACCACTAAAAAGTTGTTAATATTTTCACAAGGGGCAGTGCTTGAGTGCTAAAACAAACTGTGTTCTGGATCTAGATACATGGCATAACCAATATATGATTTTATAGAAATAAGCTGAGCACAAAGAATAAAACCAACTATAAACAAAGAGAACATGAACAATTGAAATTCAAAATAAGGATAATATAAATAAAAAAATGTTTGGCAACAGGGGGTTTATTGGGGCAGGGAAGAGTATTGCCTAGTAGGAAGAATAGCACAGGAAGGAAGACATAGAGGCAGTGCTGACCTGGGGGGTCTGTGATTGGGTGGGGGCTGGGGCTGGAAGATGGGGGTAGTGGTGGCGGGGGTAGGAGGATTTCACGTGATGGCCGCCATATACTGCTTGTCAAGTTCCTTGTCTGGAATTGCCTTGATTGGTGGGTAGGTGCTGTGGCACAGTGTGAGAGGTGCTTATCCTTGTGTGATTGGTTGCCCATATTCACATGAAAGACAATTTGCGCAAACAAGTCAGCCAATATTTGGTGACCAAAGAGAGAATTGTGGTCAAGGACCCCAAGATAGAGGCTGTGAAAGCCTGAGGGCAGCGCTCCTGGAGTATATCTCCAACATTAAAGAACATGACATCAGCCAGATGGATGTCTGCATGACCAGCAGGGTACACAGAGACCTGGTGCCTGCATTGCTGGATGGCCTTGAGGGCGGTGGAGCCACCCTCCATCTGGTGGCTCAAGAAAACCTGGTGTTTGGAATTCAAGCTATCCCAGGAGTTGAGTAATCCACCAAGGATGTGGCTGTACTTGTAGCCATTGGTGAAATCTGGGCTTGTCTGATAGCAGACAAAACCCTTGGCTTAAACAGGCAGAAATGCACCATTGAATGTCCCCTTCTTGACCTTCTTTCTTCTATTCTTGGTGGCAGCTTTTCCTTGCTCACCAAAATTGTCAAAAGCTATTGATAGCTTGTAGTAGGAGATGAACATAATGTCATCTGTTAGAATAGTCAAGCATTAAACCAGGGTGGATTTGATGGCGGTATCATATGGGGAATCCTCAGTGCCATCCCATTGGTTGCCGGCAACATTGGTCAGCACACAGACTGACATCACCTTCTCATATATCCAAAGCTGCACCATGCACTCAGACACCCAAATGCCATGGTGTGCAAGTTGCTTCCAGACCTGGGTCAAGGGAAGCTTGGGGTCTTGCTGGAGGAGGTCAAGCATGATTGGGTAGGCTTCTGTGATTTAGGACTTGGGGGACTTCTTGGGCTTCTTGGCCGTCCTGATCAGATTCCCCTTGTTCATCAGGTTGTTGAATTCTTGCATGATGGTAGCCCAGGTGAATTTCAATTGTCTGGCTATCTGATCCCAGGACAGACCCTGTAGATTCAGTGCCACAATTTCCTGAAGAATTTGGGCAGTGATGATTTGTTGCTTGGGGCGCTGGGCTGCGGGAGCAGAAGCCTGATTGGTTGGAGGGGCAGGTTGGCTGGTGGCAGGAAGTTGTTCTAAATCAAGGTTGTCATCCTGATTGGTTTGTTGATGGGAAGCTTGTGCATGGGTGGATAGGGGAGCAGGGGCAGAGTTAGACACTAAGTGACTACTGAACAAGTCAAAGCCATATGGGTCAGGGGTCAGTAACAGGTCAGCTTCCTTGTTACCCGCCTCAAAGGCTTGGGTGTAAACAGGTACCTCCACGTTCTGAGCCTCAGCTTCATTGAGGCTGGCTTGGCTGCTGCTGGCTTGGTTGCTGGTGCTGTCAAAAATGTTGCTAGTAAAAATGTTGCTAGTAAAAATGTTGTAAAAGTGCTGTTTTAGCAGAGTTACATGGGAAAAATATTTAGAAGATAGATAAAATCTTTATTGAGAGATAATGATTATATAGTTACTGTGAATCAATGGATAGCAGGAACATGATTGGTGATCACATGGCTGGATGGGAGAGGGGGTGGCTTGATCCTGATAATGAGTCAAGCGCCAAATTGAGGTATCCACTGTGAAGGATCATCATCTGTTCATGTTGATGGATTTGGTAATTCAAGTTGACTTCCTAGTCTGGCTTCAGGTGACTGGATAATCAGATTGCGGATCATGAACCTGCTTGGTTGGAACCTTGATGGTGGGTTGAGCCTGCAGTTTTGATACCCCCCTGGCTGAAGGTTGGCCTCCTCTGGGGGCAGGTTGTCAGGGAGGTTTTCAGGAGCCCGGGCGCCATATTGAATCAGTTGTTGTTTGGTGGCAGGCAGGGCGGTTTTTTGTTGTTTCTGACTTGCTTTGCAGGGTCGTAGGCGGTTGTGGTGTAAGGTCTTGTCTTGCTTGCGTTTCCCAAGCCCTTGCACAAGGTAAGTGTTATTGTTGTTTACCTTTAGAATGATTGCTGGCCCTACTTTCTTGGGTTGTAGTTTGCTTTTATCAACATTCATGACCCAGACTTTGCCCCCAACTTCATGTCTATGGCAGATGGGAACAAAGGTCTTTTGTAAGTGTTCCTTTTCTTTGGCTGCTTGTTTGCTGTTGGCCTCTACTACTTGAGGATCTGAGCAAATGGGGACTTGACTTGGAATTTCCAGTTTGGGTCCTGTCAATGCTTGAATGATATTTGGCTGTGTGCTGTATACCAGTTCAAACAGGCTTTTTCCAGTGGATCTGTTCACTTGGGTTCTGTACACAAGTAATGCAGTTGGTAGCTGCTTATACCAGTCTTCAGGTCTCCTGGCGGTGAGTTTGGCTAAGGCTTGCACAAAGCTACCATTAAGCCGCTCTATGCGTCCATTGGCCTGTGGATGATATGGTGTTGTGACGGTGTGTTTGACCCCATTCTTGGTGAGGTACACATTGTTGTCTTTGGAGGTCAATTCTTTGCCTCCATTGGTTATCAGGAGTTCTGGCTTTCCAAACCTGCTGATTATTTCCTTGCCAATGAATTGTCAGGTGTTGTTACTGGTGTGTGTTTTCACCGCTTGGGCTACTGGCCACCTTGTTGCAAAATCAATGGCTGTGATGATGTATTTTTTGTTGTTGTGCTTTCCTGGCATGGGGCCCACAATGTCAAGAGCCCATACTTTGAACAGTAGTTGGGTTTGAATGGGGAGTACAGACTTAGGTGGGTTTTGCTTTTGGCAAACTTTTTGCAGACCTTGCACTGTTCTAACACTTCCTGGACATTGTGGTATAAGGTTGGCCACTAGGCTTTATGCTTTAGGGATGTCAAAACCGCAGGCTTGACCCGCCAGCAAGGTTCCAACCAAGCAGGTTTGTGACCCGCAATCTGATTACCCGGTCACTTAAAGCCAGACTAGGAAGTCAACTCAAATTACCAAATCCATCAACATGAACAGATGATGATCCTTCACAGTGGATACCTCAATTTGGCGCTTGACTCATTAGCAGGATCAAGCCACCCCCTCTTCCATCCAGCTGTGTGATCACCAATCATGTTCCTGCTATCCATTGATTCACAATAGCTATATAATCACTATCTCACAATAAAGATTATTATCTATCTTCTAAATATTTTTCCCCGTGTAACTCTGCTAAAACAGCACAGTTACAACATTTGTAGCACAGGTAGGCTCTCCATCCTACCTTATCTTGAAAAATTCTGCCTGTTGCCCGCACACGCCGCGGCCAACAAATCCTCAACAGAATTATGTCTGGCCTCCTGCCTGACTGGACGCTGTATACTCCTGGTACTGAGATACCTGATGGCTTTGTTCTCTACCAAAACACGGTGATCCTGCTACCCGCCTTCAACGCCCTGTCCGCCCAAGGGTTCTTTCAGGCGCCTTCCTTGATGCCACAACCAGCTGACAAAACCACCATGCCCGCCTATGTTGCACAAAGACTTTGCAGCGCCACCTTGGAGCCCTTTGCAGGGGCCAACAACAACAATGCTGCCGCATGGATCCAGTCCGCCCAAAGCAAGCTGGCTCAGATGGAATGCCCACAGCAATTTTGGATTGCGGAGATTTCCATTTGTCTGACCCATGACGCTGGCACCTGGTGTGACAAGTGGCACAAAGAGCACACTGACAAGAACTGGGACACCTTCAAACAGGACTTCTTGGAAAGATTTGTGCTTAAGGATACGGCGCTCATGATCATATGCCAAGTAAAGAACCTAACCCAGACAGGCACCGTGAAGGAACTTACCCGCGCCTACAAGGAACTCTGTCTCTGTGCCCCATCTGATATGGCCTTTGACACCCCAGCAACACACCTCATGTACTACAACGCTCTCAAGTTGCACGTGATGAGACATGTGAACCTGGACCAGGTTACCAACCTGCAAAGCCTGTACCGTGAAGCTGAAAAAGCGGAACAAACATCCAACGCTCTACACAAGGCACAGACTGGGAAACAAGAAAGACCCAAGGACTCCCATCCAAGTGGGCGCTCCTCTTGACCACCTCCTGGAGGCAACAGCAACAACAACAACCACAAGCCCACGGGTTTGAATGGGAATGGGAATGGAAATAACAGCCAATCAAATTGTACCCATTTCTGTGTCACCGCCACCCAAGGCAACCAAGATGAGGGAAAAGCCCGGGGAGAGCACTAAGCAAGCCAAGCTCTCCCCACGCAACTCCTGACTTGCCCAACAATGAATACCAACCCAAGGACGTGGACCAATGCCCAATGATCCAAGTGCCCTCGGAAGACCTGGTACTATACACCATTGCCAGACATCCCAATAAATTGATGTCTTACCCTTTCTGCTTTTGCAGTTACACAGGCTCAGCACTCTTGGACTTGGGCGCAGATTGAACTTTAGTCAACAGCAGCTTTGTGGATAAATTCAAGCTGGCCACTAATCCTTTGCGGATTAAAAACGTGGTCCTGGCTGATGAACATCACATTGCCGTGACAAAAGAAACTGCTCCCTTCTCTGTCATGCTTGAGAACCTCCACTCCACCATCCAAGGTCCTGTCATTGACTTCCCTAAGTTTGACATTGTACTGGGACTAGACTGGTTACGGAGAAACAACCCCCACGTGGACTGGGCAACCTCAGTGTTGACCATCAAGCGTGAAGGTGTCAACCACCAAATCTACCCGGACTCTGTAGACCAACTCCTACAAGGCCACGTCTTTGTATGCATCACAGAGACTTTGGACAAGAAGGAAAACCTGAAAGCAATTGACTGGGACTCCTGCCAGTATGAAATCATACACTTCAAGGACCACCAGGACACCTCCACACCGCAAGATTGCAACATTGTGGCCCAGCATCCAGAAATCTTCAAGGAGGCGTTACCTGGGCTACCCCCTGAGAAACACATCCAACACTCTATCCAACTCAAGGGGGCTGTACCCAAGGCACGCCCCATTTACAGGCTGACCCCAAACAAGGACAACACCCTGTGCGCTTATCTCAAGGAGGCACTGGAAAAAGGACTTATCCGCCCCTCACAGTCTCCCTTTGGGGCCGCCGTATTCTTTGTGGCTAAAAAGGACGGTACCTTACGCCTGGTCACGGACTACCGCGCCTTGAACAAAGTCACCATTAAGAATTGTTACCCATTACCACTAATTGACAATCTCTTTGACGCCTTGGGAGGAGCCTCTGTCTTCTCCAAGATTGATCTAACTGCAGGCTACAACCAGATTTGCATCAAGGAGGAAGACATCCCCAAGACAGCCTTCCGCACTAAGTACGGTTCCTACAAATGTGTGGTACTCAACTTTGGCATGACCAATGCCCCGTCCACCTTTGTAACCTTCATGAACAAAGTGTTTGCGCCACACATAGGCAAACACGCCCTAGTGTACCTGGACAATATTATTGTCTACAGCCCCTTGGTGGAACAGCACCACAAAGACCTGGAGGAAGTCTTTGCGACCCTGGCACAACACAAACTGTTGGCCAAGCCCTCCAAATGCCAGTTCTTCCGAGAGCAACTACCCTTCTTGGGACATGTAGTCTCAAAAGACGGCATCAAACCCGACAGTCAGAAGATACAAGCCATCTGCAAAATGCCACCTCCCAAGGACAAATCAGAACTCTGCACTTTCTTGGGAATGGTGGCCTATGTACAATGCTTCATACCCAACTGTGGCGTCTTGACTGCCCCCTTGTCTGCCATAACAGGCGCCAAGTCCAAGTTTGTATGGACCCCCCAACGTGACCTCTGTTTTAGACGTCTCAAGGAAAAGCTCACAACAGCGCCCATCTTACAATACCCCAAACAAGACGGAGAATACCAGATGGAAACCAACGCTTCAGATGCATCCATTGGGGGAGTACTACAAATTAAGAATAGTGATGGTGATTTCCTGCCTGTAGCCTACAAGTTGCGCAAACTGACGGATGGCAAGTGTTGATACCCAATCCACAACAAAGAACTGTTGGCCATCGTACACTGCCTAGTCAAATGGCGCTGTTACCTGGAACGGCAGGAAGAATTCACAGCACTAACTGATCATAAGTCGCTCATCTATTTCAAGACACAAGCAAACCTGTCACGCCGCCAAGCGCGGTGGATGGAAATCTTAGAAAGGTTTAACATGCTCATCCAATATAAGCCCAGGGCCAAACTTGCCATGGCAGACGCCCTGTCCCGCCTGTATGTCCGCAATTCTAGGGGAGAGAATGGGCTTGACCCAGACTGGCCTCTCCTAGTGCTCCGTACAAAAGACAAAGGGTTCCCTGCAGGCACAAACAATATCACCAAAGAAACGGTCATCAAGAATGAACATCTCTTTGCTGATGTATATGGGACTCTTCACAGAAAAATGTTGGATGGCACAACCATTCCCTACATTCCCACACATCAACAAGTCAATACCATTCTTTGCTACCACAGGGATCTTGGACATACTAAGAGCCAAAATCTATACAAATTCCTAAAACATAAAGCCTGGTGGCCAACCCTATACCGCAATGTCCAAGAAGTGCTAGAACAGTGCGAGGTCTGCAAAAAGTTTGCCAAAAGCAAAACCCTGCCTAAGTCTGTACTCCCCATTCAAACCCAACTACCGTTCAAGGTATGGGCTCTTGACATTGTGGGCCCCATGCCAGGAAAGCACGGCGACAAAAAATACATCATCACAGCCATCAATTTTGCAACAAGGTGGCCAGTAGCCCAAGCGGTGAAAACACACACCAGTAACAACGTCTGACAATTCATTGGCAAGGAAATAATCAGCAGGTTTGGAAAGCCAGAACTCCTGATAACCAATGGGGGCAAAGAATTGACCTCCAAAAACACCAACATGTACCTCGCCAAAAATGGGGTCAAACACACTGTCACAACACCATACCATCCACAGGCCAATGGACGCATAGAGCGGCTTAATGGTAGCCTCGTGCAAGCCCTAGCCAAACTCAGCTGCCAGGAGACCTGAAGACTGGTATAAGCAGCTACCGACTGCATTACTTGTGTGCCAGAACCCAAGTGAACAGATCCACTGGGAAAAGCCTGTTTGAACTGGTATACAGCACACAGCCAAATATCATTCAAGCATTGACAGGACCCAAACTGGAAATTCCAAGTCAAGTCCCCCCTTGCTCAGATCCTCAAGTAATAGAGGCCAACAGCAAACAAGCAGCCAAAGAAAAGGAACACTTACAAAAGACCTTTGTTCCCATCTGCCAGAGACATGAAGTTGGGGACAAAGTCTGGGTCATGAATGTTGACAAAAGCAAACTACAACCCAAAAAAGTAGGGCCATAAATCATTCTAAAGGTAAACAATAATAACACTTACCTCATGCAAGGGCTTGGGAAACGCAAGCAAGACAAGACCTTACACCACAACTGCCTACGACCCTGCAAAGCAAGACAGAAACAACGGGAAACCGCCCTGCCCGCCACCGAGCAACAACTGGTTCAATATGGCGCCCGGGCTCCTGAAAACCTCCCTGACAACCTGCCTCCAGAGGAGGCCAACCTTCAGCCAGGGGGGTGTCGAAACCACAGGCTCAACCTGCCAGCAAGGTTCAAACCAAGCGGGTTAGTGACCCACAATCAAATTACTCGGTCACTCAAAGCCAGACTAGGAAGTCAACTCAAATTACCAAATCCATCAACATGAACAGATGATGATCCTTCACGGTGGATACCTCAATTTGGCGCTTGACTCATTAGCAGGATCAAGCCACCCCCTCTTCCATCCAGCTGTGTGATCACCAATCATGTTCCTGCTATCCATTGATTCACAATAGCTATATAATCACTATCTCACAATAAAGATTATTATCTATCTTCTAAATATTTTTCCCCGTGTAACTCTGCTAAAACAGCACAGTTATGACAGGGATTTGTATAGATTTTGGCTCTTAGTATGCCCAAGATCTCTGTGATAGCAAAGAATGGTGTCAACTTGCTGATGTGTGGGAATGTAGGGAATGGTCGTGCCATCTGTCATCTTTCTGTGAAGAGTCTTGTATACATCAGCAAAGAGATGTTCATTCTTGATGACCATTTCTCTGGTGATGTCAGTTGTATCTGCAGGGAACCCTTTGTCTTTTGTAAGTAGCACTAGGAGAGGCCAGTCTGGGTTGAGCCCATTCTCTCCCCTAGAAGCGCGGACATACAGACGGGACAGGGCGTCTGCCATGGCAAGTTTGGCCCCGGGCTTATATTGGATGAGGATGTTAAACCTTTCTAAGATTTCCATCCACCGCGCTTGGCAGTGTGACAGGTTTGCTTGCGTCTTGAAATAGATGAGCAACTTATGATTGGTTAGTGCTGTGAATTGTTCCTGCTGTTCCAGGTAACAGCGCCATTTGACTAGGCAGTGTATGATGGCCAGCAGTTCTTTTTTGTGGATCAGGTATCAACACTTGCCATCTGTCAGTTTGCGCAACTCATAGGCTACGGGCAGGAAGTCACCATCACTATTCTTAATTTGTAGTACTCCCCCAATGGATGCATCTGAGGCGTTGGTTTCCATCTGGTACGCTCTGTCTTTTTTGGGATATTATAAGATGGGCGCTGTTGTGAGCTTTTCTTTGAGACATCTAAAACAGAGGTCACGTTGGGGGGTCCATACAAACTTGGACTTGGCGCCTGTTATGGCAGACAAGGGGGCGGTCAAGGCGCCACAGTTGGATATGAAGCACCGTACATAGGCCACCATCCCCAAGAAGGTGCATAGTTTTGACTTGTCCTTGGGAGGTGGCATCTTGCAGATGGCCTGTATCTTTTGACTGTTGGGTTTGATGCCGTCTTTTGAGACTATGTGTCCCAAGAAGGGTAGTTGCTCCTGGAAGAACTGGCATTTGGAGGGTTTGGCCAACAGTTTGTGCTTTGCCAAGGTTACAAAGACTTCCTCCAGGTCCTTGTGGTGCTGTTCCACCGAGGGGCTGTAGACAATAATATTGTCCAGGTATACTAGGGCATGTTTGCCTATGTGTGGTGCAAATACTTTGTTCATGAAGGCTACAAAAGTGGCGGGGCATTAGTCATGCCAAAGTTGAGTACCACACATTTGTAGGAACCGTACTTGGTGTGGGAGGCTGTCTTGGGGATGTCTTCCTCCTTGATAAAAATCTGATTGTAGCCTGCAGTTAGATCAATCTTGGAGAAGACAGTGGCTCCTCCCAAGGCGTCAAAGAGATTTTCAATCAGTGGCAATGGGTAACAGTTCTTAATGGGGACTTTGTTCAAGGTGCAGTAGTCTGTGACCAGGCGTAAGATACCGTCCTTTTTAGCCACAAAGAACACGGCAGCCCCAAAGGGAGACTGTGAGGGGCAGATAAGTTCTTTTTCCAGTGCCTCCTTGAGATAGGCGCGCAGGGTGTTGTCTTTTTTTGGGGTCAGTTGATAGATGGGACGTGCCTTAGGTACAGCCCCCTTGAGTTGGATTGAGTGTTGGATGTGCTTCTCAGGGGGTAGCCCAGGTAACACTTCCTTAAAGATTTCTGGATGGTGGGCCACAATGTTGCAGTCTTGGGGCGTGGAGGTATCCTGGCGGTCCTTGAAGTGTATGATTTCATACTGACAGGAATCCCAGTCAATTGCCTTAAGGTTTTTCTTTTTGTCCAGAGTCTCAGTGATGCGCACAAAGACGTGGTCACATAGGAGTTGGTCCACTGAGTCAGGGTAGATCTGGTGGTTGACGCCTTCACACTTGATAGTCAACACGGAGGTCACCCAGCCCACGTGGGGGTTGTTTTTCTGTAACCAGTCTATTCCCAGTACAATGTCAAACTTAGGGAAGTCAATGACGGGACCTTGGATGGTGGATTAGAGGTTCTCAAGCATGACAGAGAAGGGGGCAGTTTCCTTTGTCATGGCAATGTGGTGTTCATCAGCTAGGACCACGTTTTTAATCCACAAAGGATTAGTAGTCAGCTTGAACTTGTCCACAAAGCTGCTGTTGACTAGGTTTTGATCTGCACCCAAATCCAGGAGTGCTGAGCCTGTGTAAATGCAAAAACAGAAATGATAGGACATCAGTTTATTGGGATGTCTGGTGATGGTGTACAGTACCAGGTCCTCTGAGGGCACTTGTATTATTGTGCATTGGTCCACGTCCTTGGGTCAGTATTCATTGTTGGGCAAGTCAGGAGTTGCGTGGGAAGAGCTTGGCTTGCTTAGTGCTCTCCCTGGGCTTTTCCCTCCTCTTGGTTGCCATGGGTGGTGGTGGCACGGAAATGAGTGCAATTTGACTGGCCATTATTTCTATTTTCATGTCCATTCAAACCCATGGATTTGTGGTTGTTGTTTCCGGTGCCTCCAGAAGGTGGTCGAGTAGAGCACCCGCTTGGATGGGAGTCCTTGGGTCTCTCTTGTTTTCCAGTTTATGCCTTATGAAGTGTATTGAATGTTTGTTCTGCTTTCTCCGCCTCACAATACAGGCTTTGCAGGTTGATCACCTGGTCCAGGTTCATGTGCCTCATTACATGCAACTTAAGGGTGTCATAGTACATGAGGTGTGTAGCTGGGGTGTCAAAGGCCATGTCAGATGGGGCACGGAGACGGAGTTTCTCATAGGCGCGGGTGAGTTCTTTAAAGGTGCCTGTCTGGGTCAGGTTCTTTACTTGATGTATGATCATGAGCGCTGTATCCTTAAGCATAAACCTCGCCAAGAAGTCCTGCTTAAAGGTATCCCAGTTCTTGTCAGTGTGCTCTTTGTGCCACTTGTCACACCAGGTGCCTGCGTCATGGGTCTGGCAAATGGAAATCTCCGCGATCCAGAATTGCTGGGGGCATTCCATTTGAGCCAGCTTGCTTTGGGCAGACTGGATCCATGCAGCGGCGTTGTTGTCATTGGCCCTGGCAAAGGGCTCCAAGGCAGCGCTGTGAAGCCTTTGTGCTACATAGGTGGGCATAGTGGTTTTGTCAACTGGTTGCAGCATCAAGGAGGGTGCCTGAAAGAACCCTTGTGCAGACATGGCGTTGAAGGCAGGTAGCGGGATCACCGTGTTTTGGTAGAGCACAAAACCATCAGGTATCTCAGTACCAGGAGTATACGGAGTCCAGTCAGGTGGGAGGCCAGACATGATTCTGTCGAGGATTTGTTGGCTGCAGCATGTGTGGGCAACAGGCGGAATTTTTCAAGAGAAGGTAGGATGGAGAACCTACCTATGCTACCAATATTGTAACTGTGCTGTTTTAGCAGAGTTACACGGGAAAAAATATTTAGAAACTAGATAATAATCTTTATTGGGAGATAGTGATTATATAGTTCATGTGAATCAAGGATAGTGGGAACAAGATTGCTGATCACACAGTTGGATGGAAGAAGGGGGTGGCTTGATCCTGATAATGAGTCAAGCGCCAAATTGAGGTATCCACCGTGAAGGATCATCATCTGTTCATGTTGTTGGATTTGGTAATTAGAGTTGACTTCCTAGTCTGGCTTCGGGTGACTGGATAATTGGATTGCGGGTCATGAACCTGCTTGGTTGGAACCTTGCTGGCAGGTTGAGCCTGCGGTTTCAACAGCAGCACAAGAGTTTGGCCTTTACTTGCCCTCCAAACACCAAGAGTCTCAATCTAGACTCTTGGGACTTTCAATTCCTTGCTTTCACTCCCATTTACATAGCTTTGCACCATGGGGTGCACTATAAATAAAGGATCATTTCTTGATGGTAAGTTGTGCTATTGTTGAGAGATTCCCCTCCAATAATATGTATGCTTTCTTCTTCCAGGCCAGACAAGACCAGCTATACAGACCTTCCATCCCAACTTGTGAAGATGAAGTAGTTCATCTTTGCAGCTGTGTTAACAGCCTGCCTTGGGGTTGGGGGATACCAGCAAGATACCCTGTGTTTGGACTCTCACCTGAAGGACTTGGAGGAATGCCTTTTGAAGATATAGCACAACTGAACTCTTCTTATGGTGCTCCGTGGCCTCTGCCAGTACCCCTCATGCCATTGGCCATCTACGCCCCTGTGTATCGTACCCTGGTGTACTTTTCTGGCAGGTTTGGGTGATATAATGTACATGCCAAGGTGGTTGGATGGTGAATGCCAGTCTACCCTGTTGTCACAGCGCTGGCTGGCTTCCGGTTTGCCAGCCCTACTTGGTTCGGTTAATCCCCGTTGATGTTGGGGATTACATCTGCTAGTGCAGTAAAGTTATGGTATTGATTATATTAAATTTAATAGCAATATGTTTGTTTATATCGATTATAAATGGATATCTATGGTATCTATCCATCGTATGCTTAATGATATAAAGCTCGTTTAAAGGGTTGCATGTTTAAATCAGTGCATCAAATCCTACCCTATACCTTTTGGATGGGCGAACTGTTTCTTTTTTAAATCGATCAATTTTTTACAAGCGAACGATTCTGCTTTGAAGTTTGGTTTTATATTCATTAAAGTCTGCGACTCGATATTGTTTGGACCTTACTTGGTTGTCTGATAAGCTGATTGCATATCGGTACTGTATCCAGTTCAGTAAATGTTATCGAGCAAGCACAGCTTAAGATAAGAGCAGCTCAGTTATTTTTGGTGGTAAATTGCTTGATTGGGGTTTTCGGCTCGGTTTCATTTCACTTTTATATAGACCGGAATTCAAATGTCGCTGGGATTGTGGGAGTGGCATTTGAAACAGATATCCTGCCGCTAACTGTTGGTTCATTAGTGAAGTAGGAGGATCCAAATAATTGTTCGAGGTAGATGTGGATAGCTCAGCAGAGTAGTATACATCGCGTTGAAATTCACTTAAATGGATTTAAGACGAGCAAGTGTTCCAGTAAATATTTTGAGCTGCTATCAAACGATCTAAAAACATTCATGGCGGGATTGGAAATAGGACATTTTCTCATGAAGCTAATTATAGCGAGCAAACAGTTTATTACAATCTATGAAAAGTTGGATTTTAGTAACCTTAAATGTTGGTTCAGGGGAGCCTTTCGCTTGTAAACTATGATACTTGGCCCTATAGTGCTAGGGTTGCGGTGTGATCGCTGCTTCACCAAACATCTCAAGTGTAACAGAGCTTTTCCAACCTGTGATCAATGTTCTAAGCAACCAGGTACTCCTTGTACTTTTGACCGTAAGGCTCGACGCAAAGCTCAGGCCAAGCAGTTTGTTCAGAGAAACGTAGCGTGTGCTACTAAAATACACTTACCTCGCCATATTGTTTCCTTTGGCCTGGAGGGTGCCAAACCTCTAAGAACTTTCCTTAATATCACAATGACTTTCTTTATGTTTCCCAGTATGACGCTACCCATGCTTTACGTATCTATTGCACGCCGATACCAAAGCCACGTCCAAACACTTAAAAGAGCAGAAAAAATTGAACGTTCTGAACCGATAACCAGAAGTTTTATCATGCTTCTAAATAAAGCAGAGGATGCGTATTTCGACAATGTGAATGATTTTATTGGGCTTTTCCCCAGACCTCTCTTCAACATTGGACCTCGATCGAGCCTTCTTAGAGCTGCTATTCTTTCTTGTGGCCTTTTGTGGTGCGAAAACGACTCCTCGGTAGAGAAAGCTCAAGCCCATCTTACTAGCTTTCTTGGTCAAGCTACTATGCCCAGTCGGCTACCTCTTACTTTAGACTCAATTCAATCTCTTCTGGTTTTGATGTTGGGGATGTTCGGAAATTCTTGGGTTACTTGTCGCATGGAGTTCTTTTTTACAACTGCAGTGAGAGCCGCATATGCCATTGGCCTTCATACCCCACGGAAACACAAAAATCGTCTTGAGCTTGAACGCCAGCTTACAAGCAACTGTCTTCTGTATTACTTGAACTTCTTTATTACCTCAAACAACCCTACCCACGTGCATTTGAGTCCCTTGCCTTCTTCTATGATCCCCTCTTCTGACTTGACATTTCTGTTTTCATGTTCACTTGGCGTCATCAACAATATTTTCCCAGACATTGTGCGTCTTAAATTTACCTTGGTTGAGAACTTGGACCATATCCCTGCTGCTGAAATAGAGCGACGTATAAAGGACCTAGAGAACCGGCTGACAGGGCTTTGTTTCGACTATATGGTTAAGTTAAACCAGCTTGCTCTTGTGTGCCATCCCTCCGTCCCGCAACTCCACACGATGGCCAACCTCTTTAGTTTTTATCATTCATATTATGCATTTATAATTTCTAGTATGCGTCTGTACCGGACAACTACTTCTCTCCACCCTGTCCCTTTATCCCCGCCCAGCATCGAATCAATTAATGTTGCCATCCTTCTATGCATGCGTGCTATAAGCTGGGGTCTGAAGATTGAAAAACCACATGATGCATTTGTATTTTGTTGCAAAGTTTTCTCAACTTTTGATTTTCATTTCACACAACCGCAGATACGCTTCACCTCAGCAGTTAGATCTTATGGAGCTGGGCTTACTCTACCTCAAGTCTTTACAAACCACCACCTGCTCTGGCTTTGTCAGGTTTAGATTGTTTTTCCTAGACACTCTTTCTTCGTTCCTGCCCACAAACTGAAGCCATCTTGTTCAGCTCGCGATACACTCTGGCTCCCAATAAACGTTCCTTTCTTTGACTATTTCTTCTCGAGCCCGTATCCAGGTTTAAAGTCACAGGGTTTAAACTTTAACTCGTTTTGTTTAGGCCTCTAGAAAGTTTTCTGTTGTGATAGATGTATTGCCCAAGGCGCACGTTTAATCAAATACGCATTTTCAAAAATATGCAACGTCAAGGCTAGCTATCGATGGCTGGTTTAAGTAATCCTAAACTTATCGAATGTCTGCAATTGTGACTCTTCTTACACATGCTCCTAACTCAACCCCATGTTCAGAGCGCATAGTTTTGACTTACCAATATTGTTCACCTCTTAGAATGTCAGACTAGGTGCTTTAAGCCTCGTTGATAGTAGCACTACGTACAAGCTATTTATAAAAGCAAGGTTGACCCAAGACTGGTACTCAAGGGAGCAGTAATTTAGAAAATAGATGCGGCATCAATTGAAGAGGATCATTTATTGAAAATTAAACCTTCACTCTACAAAAATGATGAAGCACCAGAATCACTCCAGGGATAGCCTACAAGACAGTATTTGTGGATAGCACTGCACGGACGTGTCCAGTATGGAGAAGGATTATAGATGAGAGCATGGAAACCCCTGAGAACAAAGTTTAATAAAGAAGAGCTGTGATAGTTCAAAGGACGCATTACTAAAATATAATGGGCTATAGCTAGAAATGTAAGGATCCAGGTTGCTCACTAAACCTAGCACAGTAACCCAGGTAAGCATCGTTACCAAAGCTGAGGTAGAAAAAAATGATATCCAGTAAGCGTGAATGTGTGCATCGCAACTCTTCGCATTTAAGGATAGGCGATCTTCAAACTTGTAAAACATGTAGACCAACACAAGCCGTGCCACAAATTAGCCCCATCACTAAAAAACCCCTTGGCTGGCATGCAGCAAACTTTATCAAGTATCCAGAATAGCTTAGGTAATTTATGAATTTAAACCGAAGCAGGAAGGTTATAAAAGAAAATCAAACTTGATTTCGGCGCGGAGAAAAAATACACCGGAGTAGCATGTGCACTGCATGGGACCAGTTGTTGAAGCCAGCTGCCGCTCAGTAAAAGGAGAGGTACTTTAGGAGTTGATGTTGGAGCTCTTCTACCCAATATTGAAAGGGGATAGATTACTGGTCGGGGTTTAAAAGATGAGATTAAATAATCTGTCAGGTATATACTTCTTGAAAGTATATAAAATGAGCTAAAGGGGAAATTAAGAAGAGAATGATACATTATTGGATATGAATATAGGATAATATATAGCATCATGGAAAGCCACATACTGTCCATGTACGTCATGGAAGACATGGGGCTTATCTGAGTAAAGTTCCTCTTAAGTCATGAGGCTTATTCAAGTTGTGTTCTGCTTAGGATCTGGATTGTTTGATCCCTGTAATAGATGGTTAACTGATAATGGTGCCACCAGTTTATTGACTGGACGGTGAACCATTCGGTGACTTGTTCGGTGATCTACTTGGGGTGTTAATTCCCTGAGAGGGAGTAATCAAAGATGTTGCAACAATATCATGACAATATGTTATTTCAGAAAGAGGGCTAATGCTCTATAAAAGATTCTTAGAATCTTCTAAGAAGATGATTTAATTTAATTCTTGGTTAATTACACTTTTAAGTTGATTTTTCAAATACTACAGAACCTATTAGTACTAATTGCATCTTAGTTTCAGATCTCTCTTGTCAGCTCTCATAAAAATTATTCATAGTATCCCTTCAGCTAACAGCCCCTTATTGATTCTGATTTGAATTTTTATTCATTTTTTCACTCTTAAATATAAAAATATGCCCTCAAAATCAAGAAGAAGAAACAGCAACCTTATCACAGCTAAAACCTAGATAAAAATAACCCTAATAAGATCATAAATCTTGTGAGATATCATAAGATACTATTTACATATAACATAATTTTGAGAATATTATAAAAAACAATAAGACTGGGTATGTTTTAATACCAATGAAAGAAAAATACATGCATATAGAAAGAATTTCTGATAGTGAACCCCGCTTAATCTAAAAAAATATCTTCAATAGTGCTGTACAATTGAAGTTATACCATATCCCAAACTATGAAGACCTAATTATAATGCAAAAATAAAATGTTAGGCTAAGAGGAAACTATATACAGTATTTATTATATAATATACTTTTAAAAATTGAATATAATTATATTTTCAAAGGCAGAATCTCAATGCCATTTTCTTGAAAAAATTAGTTAAGATTTAAATTTCAGATCCAAGCAGATTACCCGTCAAAGACATCCCATGTAGTTCAGTGGTTAGGATTTCCCCCAATACCTTCCCTATTTATCAAATAAAGTAATTGTTGCGCTGGGAGTATGGGAGCAACTCATTTCTGTAATAGGGCGCGGAGTACTCGGCTTGAATACTGTCATATGTGAGGATATGATTAGTATTGTGGCAGAAGAACATATAGGAAGAGGAATCAATAATTACTTTTGAAGATTGGCTTCTGATCACACAGAAGCACTTTTAATAAGTCAAAGAGTATTTTATTATTAGTAGGGGAAAAGTATTTATACCCTCTTGGGGAGTGTCTGCCTGAGCTGTTGGCAATATCTTCTAGGACATTCCATCACACGCTTATTTTGGGTAATTAGTGATCTAGGTTTGGCTGTTTTGAACACGCCAACCAATGAGATTTAATTGCTTCACCCAGCACAGGTGATCCTTGCTGGTGTGGGGGTTTGGTATATTTTGGAGCCATTCATCCTGCTTAATTTGTGTCCCCACATTGACTGTTTAGAAATACAGTCAAATTAAGAAATCTGAGATTATGGGGAATTGAACCCAGCGCCTTGGCGCTTGATGTAAAAGTAGGGCGGCGCTTTGGCGCCTGCAATATTTGCCAGGCGGCGCCGCAGAGCTTGCAATAATTTTCAGTTGGCGCCGGGGTGCCTGACGTAAAAGTAGTTTGGCGCTTTGGCGCCTAATCCAATTGCTAGGCGGTGCCGCGGCGCTTGTGTATTTTTAAAGTGCCGCGGCGGCACTTATCATTGGCTAGTTTAAGGCTCAGGTCAGCAGACCACTGCTGATCCAATATGCATATAGTTTATACTGCCAATTTATGTAATTCAGTAGCTGCAATTCATATCTGTGAGCTCTGTCATAATTAGCATCATTGCTTGGTCAAAATTCCCAACAGTAATAAAGTTTCCTGAGCCCCTGCTGGGGGTTCTTTTTAAAAAAAAGTAGTCCAGTGGTTAGGATACTACACTTTCACCCGAGCAGCCAGGGTTCAATTCCCTGCAGAGGAGTATATTAAACTGCTTTTGCTCATTAGAATTTTGAGCCCAAAGAAGTATAAGATGATATCAATTAAAATTTCAAGATTTTTGGATTGATGTTAAAGTATCATGTTGTCTAAATTAAGACACATAACAAAAAGAAAAGGAAATGATTATTTCAAGACTGTCTGTTTTTAAGCAAAAAAATTTAACAATAAAAAATTAGGGGATAAAGTTTAAAAAGGATGATTAAGCTAAAAATAATACTTTAAAATAGTAAGACCTTAAGCAACAACCCCAAGAGAAAACTAATCAATAGCCCAACTGTATTGAGCCAAACTAAGATTTATAAATATATCTATTTAAATAAACTAGCTTGGTTTGAATATTTTTTAAAAATTAATACAAAAGAACCCCAATAACAAGAAAAACCTCATTGGCATACACTTTAGGTTCATGGCCCTGGGAGAGGTTGTCAAACCAACCATTATAATGGTTATTCTCATTATCTATTACAGTAGTTTTAAAAGCTATGGCAACAACCAAAAATACCTCAGATTTAAACAAAATGATTTCAGATTCGAACAAAATCCAAGTCAAACAAGATTCAAGATTCAAGATTCAGACAATTCAAATATTTTTGGTTAATAAATGAACCGTCAAACCAAAAACAAAATTTCACTAGTCCATATACAAAATTATAGCAAATATCAAGCGGCGTTGTTTAAACCACAAACAAAATGAACTGACACAACAAGTGAGATGAATGTATGCTGTTCTGGAGTATATTATAATCCAACCAGGATTCATATGAGGCACCAACAGAAGGACTAAAATGAAACAAAATTTGAGCAATCTAGAAGCAAAATTCAACAAGCACAAAACAAAATGAGGTCACACAAGATGTGCAGTATGAGCAGCCTAAAATAGAAGTATAACAGATTTACAGCCAATCAACAGCTATCCAATTTAGGAAAAGAGACATTTGATTCATTTTCATGGATCTTTATTTGTGTATAATGGTTTTGAGAACCTTTCAAATACGGACTCAAGATTACAATAAAAATAAATCTTTAAATTTTAAAATTTCTACTTTTAGTGATTTTATCCTAGGTTTTTTTTTCAATATGGTTTTCAACAGCAACATCTACAATGGCGCCAGAAGCCAAGCCAGCAGCAGCCAAGCCAGCTTCAATGAAGGTGAGGCTCAGGGTGTGGAGGCACCTGTTTACACCCAAGCCTTTGAGGCGGGTAACAAGGAAGCTGACCTGTTACTGACCCCCGACCCCTATGGCTTTGACTTGTTCAGTAGTCACTTAGTGTCTAGCTCTGCCCTGCTCCCGTACCCACCCCTGCACAAGCTGCCCGTCAATCAACCAATCAGGATGATAACCTTGATTCAGAACAAATTGCTGCCACCACCCAACCTGCCCCCCTACAGCCAATCAGGCTTCAGCTCCCACAGCCCAGCGTCCCAAGCAACAAATCATCACTGCCCAAATTCTCCAGGAAATTGTGGCACTGAATCTGCAGGGTCTGTCCTGGGATCAGATTGCTGACCAATTGAAATTTACCCAAGCCATCATAATATGGGAGTTCAACAACCTAATGAACAAAGGGAATCTGATCAGGACGGCCAAGAAGCCCAAGAAGTCACCCAAGTCCTAAATCACAGAAGCCTACCCAATCATGCTTGACCTCCTCCAGCGGGACCCCAAGCTTTTTTTGACCCAGGTCCAGAAGCATCTTGCACACCATGGCATTTGGGTATCTGGGCGCATGGTACAGCTCTGGATGCATGAAAAGGTGGCTTCAATACAGATTTTTACCAATTTTGTTGGCAACCAATGGGATTGCACTGAGGATTCCCTGTATGATACCACCATCAAATCCACCCTGGTCCAATGCCTGAAAAGTTTTCCAGATGACGTCATTTTTGTCTCCTATTATAAGCTATCAATAGCTTTTGAAAATTTTGGCGCCCAAGAAAGAGCTGTCACCCAAAAAGGGAGGAAGAAGGTCAAGAAGGGGACATTCATTGGTGTGTTTCTTGCTGTTTCAGCCAAGGCTTTTGTCTACTATTGAAAAAACCCAGATTTCACTGATGGCTACAAGTACAGCCACATACTTGGTGGATTACCAACTCCTGGGATAGCTTGAATTCCAAATACCAGGTTTTCTTGAGCCACCAGATGGAGGATGGCTCCACCGCCCTCAAGGCCATCCAGCAACACAGGCACCAGGCCTCTGTGTACCCCACTGGTCACACAGACATCCATCTGGCTGATGTTGTGTTCTTTAATATTTGAGATACACTCCAGGAGCTCCGCCCTCAGGCTTTCAACAACCTTATCTTGGGGTCCTTGACCACAATTATCTCTTTGGTCACCAAATGGTGGCTGACTTGTTTGCCCAAATGGTTTTCTACATGAACATGGGCAACCAATCATGCAAGGATAAGCGCCTCCCACCCTGTGCCACAGCCACCTACCAGCCAATCAAGACAATGACAGACAAGGAATATGACAAGCGGTATATGGCGGCCATTACAAAAAATTCTCCTACCCCCACCCCCACCACCACTACCCCCATCTTCCAGCCCCACCTGTGACAGAAATTGTGGGATAGTATGAAGCCATTTCTAAGTGATGGGGAATTACCACCCAAATCCACATAGAATTAATGATTAACCACCAACGTGGCTTCAAATATATTTTTGTAAAATTTCCAATTGTAATACCAGGATTAAGCAGAACAATTAATCCTAACCAAAGTAGCCCAAGGTAAATGGCCTGAGACAACAGCAACAAATCTTCAGAATAAAATTATGGACATTGGGAGGCAACATGATTTCCAGTTTCAAGAATGGGGGGATGAGCTGCAAAATTGGTTGGCGCAAAATTAACATTGGGCAGCACCGACAAAAAAGTTCCAACTGAAGGATCCCATCTTCCTGAAATGATTCTGTTGAGAATAAGATTGTACAGAATATACTGTAACAACCCAACCACAGGATGCATTTTTTAAAAAGTAAATTAGAACTTGGGATAAATGATTTTTATTGAGTAAAATTTTGAGAGGACTCAACTCTTAGAGTTAAAACAGTGAAAATTATTCAATATATATCAGAAAAAATTGACTAAGCAATACCACCTGAGTCTTGACCTCCTATTCCTTCCACATTGTCAAGTAAGTATCTGGTCCAGGTTGCAAAGAACCCTTGTGTGACTAGTTTCTGACAACCCTGCTGATTAACAAGCTCATATTGGGTGACCCTCAAATTACGCCAATTTATCAGTGTCAGTTTGCAAGGGGGAACCAGTTTCAGCTGACAGACTGGAGCAGCCATAACCCATTTCTGATTGACTGTTTGATTTAAATCCGTTAACTTGGTCAATTTTGATACAGGTTTTCCAGCTTTTTGAGCCTTCTTGCTTGGGCAGATAATACCTGGCATGATGGAACCTACCGTGACACCACCACCCAATCCCAGACCCCCAGGCCAGCACTGCCTCTACGTCTTCCTTCCCATGCTATTCTGCCTACTAGGCATCACTCTCCCCTGCCCCAATAAACCCTATGTCGCCAATTTTTTTATTTATATTATCTTTATTCTGAATTTCAATTGTTCATTTTTCTTTGTTTATAATTTGTTTTATTCTTTATGTTTAGCTTATTTCTATAAAATTGTATATTTACTATGCCATTATCTAGATCCAGAAAATAGTTATTTTTTGCACTTTACACAGCCCCCTGTAAAAATATTAACAACAATTTGGTGATCAGCTAAATTTAAATTATAAAATTATGAGCTAATTGTGTTTAGATAAAGTTTTTACTGATATGAATTCAAAACCTTAATGATAAACTTTAAGCCAATCAGGAGCCAAGTGATAAAGTGATTGTTGTGACATAAAGGGTCATTCAATAATTCTTTGGTGCATGTGCGCTAAATAATCAGATTGTCTGGATGTTTTACCATTGTGCACCTTTGCTGCTGTGGCAAGTTATTGGTGGACTAGTGCCCACTCAGCTGCTGGGTTAGCACAAGTCCACCAATAACTTGCCACAGCGGCAATGTCGCTCAATGGCAAAATACAAGCCAATCATATTAATTAGCACACATGCATCAAAGAATTATTTAATGAACTTTATGTCACAAAAATCACTTTATCACTTGGCTCCCAATTGTTTTAAAGTTTATCATTAAGGTTTTGAATTTGGATCAGTAACAACTTTATTTAAACACAATTAACCTATAATTTTCTAATTCAAATTTTGACAACCATCAAATTGTTGTTAATATTTTCACAAGGGGCAGTGCAAAGTGGCAAAAATGATATGTCAATTAAGGAAACAATGCCAACACAAAGCAAACAACACATATTGAGTTGAATGTAAAGCATATACACAATGGGTAAACAATGGGATATTGGAGTAATATGAAAATAAACAGGGATAAACAAAGAGGCAATAGTATTAGAATAATACAGATTTTATTGGGGTGAAAGCTATAGAAACATAAGGAAATGTTAATAAAAATCAATGAGAGAATTGGAGAAGCTTTTGAAGAATCTCAACTCTGCAGATGCAGAGATCAAAGAAGTTGACCGCAAGGTCAAAGCAAGAGTTAAGTCCACTGTCCTTGAAGGAGACAAAATAAACAAGGTGTCCATAAAGGCCCTTATGACCAAAATACCAGACACCCCTTAGAAGTCAATTGAGCGCTTACTAAACATTCAGAAGATGATGATTGAGGGCCTTTAATTCAAGTCCTTTACCCTCTCTGCGCCGTCTGGATGGATGACTCTGAGATGTATGCCCACCTCAAACCTGCAAATTGCGCCAGGAAAGAGGATACTGAATTGCCTGCTCAACTTCTTACGCCAAGAATGGCCAAGCTGGCCAAGGCTGCAGGCAAAGAGGAAAAACGCAAAGGTAACATAAAAAATAAAATTAATAAAAAGTTGTAAATAATTACATGTTTTTTTTTAGAAAACATAGACAGTGAAATATGTTGGGCCCTGGTCCCATTTATCCCTATTACATTCTATGCCAACTACACCAATCATGTGGCTAGGCAGCTATTTCTGTCCCCTTGTTGTGCAGAAGCTTGAAGACAGAATCCATGGGCTCTTCCCAATGTCCAGGGAGGCATTGGCTGAGCTTACACATGCTGAAGGGGCATCTGAGTGGGCAGTTAATGCCTACAAGGATGCCTAACTGGTCCACCTGGACCCGGTATACTTCAATGGAGTTTACTGTGTAAACTATAGTGAGCTTGTTTGAGACGTCCTAGTGATGCTCCCATTCAAGAATATACCAGAGATGGGCTGGGCCCATGTGGCTGCTTGCTTCTGCTACCCACTAGAGCACACCCTGTCTTATCTGTTAGAGACCTTCTGGCGCAAGGTGTTGAAATTGGCTGTTGCAGAAGCAACAACCATAAAGAAGACAAAAATCTTTCTTGCCAACTTTGGGTTGACCTGGAGCGCCAATGAGACAGGGCTTCCTGCGGCCATGGAGCTGACCTTTGGTAAAACCAAACTCAAAAAGAAAATAAGTACAGTATACAATAAGTTGTGCAAGTTCACTGAAGCCTTTGCCCAGCAAAGGCTTCACCTTGTTGTTTACCTCAGGTATCTCTTCTAATTCAGAATGGGCGCCAGCATGGAGGACCTAGACAGGGTCCTTCTCAGGATTGACAAGGCCAGGCTCTCCCTGGATGGGAAAGAGGTCCCTATGGGTACAACTTGGTTGACCATGTGATCCAGGACACCCTGGTCCTGGCTGGAATTTACGGTTCTGCAGCCCCGCCAGAGAAGCTGCTGCTTCACTCCCACCTCATCATACTCCCTGTTACTAGCCACCGTGAATATTTTAATCAGGGTGTGTCCACTGCCTTTGGTGTGGCAGTGGAGGTTGTGCGTCACCTCCATTGCCAGATGGGTACATACCAAAGGACTCACTATAGGCGCACCTAATAAAAATATCATTCCACATTTAAATTTACATTTGAATTTTAATCATTACTTTTTTATATTTAATTTTGCTAATTCTTATTTTAGCAAACAAGTTTTGCAAAATAAATCCCAGAGAAGGTTTTCAAAAAGCAAAATAATATACATTAATAAAATATACCTATAAGTTGGACATTAACTATTTAATTTTTTAATTTCATTTTTATATTTATTTATTAAGAGTGATATAAATATATTTGTGTAATCCAGTATCAAGTGTGTGGGATAGCCTCAGATGCCATAAAAAATTAATATAAAATAAATACATTATGAAACTTCATTGATGGTCCTGCTGAATGTGATTGCAGGCTTGGAAGCTTTTAAATATAAAATGATAATTAATAAATTTTAACCAATTATTTTATTTAATATAAAAAAGTCAGACACACTAAGCCTTTAATTGATTGTCTTTTTGGCTAGGCACACAGGGATGAATGAATCAGCGTGGCCATAGAATTTGGCCACAGTCTCAGCTAAGAGGGTGTGGATCCTGGCCTGCAGAAAATCAAAGAGGTCCTCAGTCCCAGTTGGGGTTCCTTGCTTGACAACTCACTTGAGCCACCCAAAGTCTTCCTCAATGGGATTTAGGAAGGGCAAATAGGCAGGGAGGAAGAGAGGGCAAATTTGACGTGGCCAATTGCTGGGGGCCCACTGCAATGCTAGTGTCAATCATTGGGAATTCCTCAAGAATATCAGCCACCTTAGGGAGACCAACATTGTCCAGCACAATGACGTTTTTGAAGCCCGGGCTTGTGCACCTCAGGTGCTCCTGGACCAATCAGAGGAATGCTAGAAAGGTATGGCTGTTGTGGGAGCCTAATATTATTTGGTATAGCTCAACCCCCTTTGGACCAAGGAGAGCCACCATTGAATAGGCTGTGGCGCAGACTGTAGCACGCCAAGCCACCCCGTCATTTGAGCCTTTTAGGACATAGCCATACTCATTCTGCATAGACAAGGCAAATGCTGATTTGTCAATGTAATAGAATTTGACCGTCCCCTTGGCTTTGTTGGCAGTGTACGCCTTTGTGTATTTTTTCCGGGTCTTGACATTGGCTGGGCTATTTGATTGTATGGAGATACCCTGAGCTTTTTCCAGGAAAAGCACATTCCCTTCACCAGATGGTAGTAAAAGGAAATTGAGGCCTCAACCCCAAAAGTAGATTTGACCATGGCCTGTATATTTGCCAGTTCAAGATGGCAATCTTGGGTTATCCAGTGGTGGATTGCCCATTTGTGCTCCTTGGTGAGCATGGTAGAAATGCACAAGAATTTCTCTGGGCAAGGACTCAGCCAGTATTGATGAATCTGTTGAAGGTCTTGGAGGCATAGTTAGATCCACCCCAACAAGAGCCACAGCTGCCTTGTAATCACCAGATTCCAGAATTAGCTTGAGCAGGATGATGTGTTTAATATCTGGGATGAGCTTCTGAGCAGGCTTAGTGGGAGTAGTTGAATTGGGATCCTGCTCAGGGACTGGCTTGCAAGGCATGGGTACCTTGTTGTAGAAGGCTGCAACCTTTTTGAGCACTATCTGTTCCTCATCAGTTCTGTAGAGCTCAAGCTCCTTGTCTTCTTCCTGGTTGCTATCACTGACGTAGGGCCTGTAGCTAGTATCAAGTACAGGCTTCACCTTCTCCGGCATGGCTGACGGGACCAACTCTTGCCAGTACACAATGTTGAACACATACAAAGTAAGTTCTACCTCCTTGTTTCTAACTGTTTTTGTTGTAGTAATCTTGGTGAGCTTCCAGGTCAGCTTAGGGACACAAAGGTTGATACTCTGCACCCTAGCATCTTGTGCTCCTTGAACATGCTGTGTCAGTGCAGAGTCACTATTGAACTCTTCTCTCTCGTCTCCTTCCTGAGTAGGCACTTGGGTTGCACTAACTCTGTTCTTTGACCCGCGGGGGCAACTGCAACCGCAGCACACAACAGGTGCATTGTCACTCTGTCGTTGTGTTTCTTTCATTTTGAGAATTTAATAAAATATTAAATAAATTTCAATTAAGTTACTCCATAACTTAAATTTTTTCTTTTATCCAAATATGGGTATTTAATTAATATTTTCCACCCCCATATCCCAATTATAGATTTTTATTTCTTAATTAGTTGTTTTTGGTTTTACCACACCTATTTTAGAATACCCCAAATAATTCCACCCATTTTCCCAGATTTACGCTAAATTAAGCACCCAACACAATTATTTTAAAATTTAAGTCTTGGATTGTGTATCTTATTTTAGATACCTTGGTATTTTTCATGATTACAATCCATTGTACACAACATTTGAGTGGTTTTGTTTACAAAGTGAGTTGCTATTGTGTTTTGGTTTTGGGTTGAGTTTTGACTCACTGCGCTTGGTTGTATTTTATCACTGATTCACATAGTAAACATATGCACACCAAAAGTCAACTCACACCTTTTTGTTTGTGAATAAATGTATTTTGAATAGTTTTGCTTTGCGTGTGAGCACTTCTTTGCTGTGTTGACCCAATTTGCCCATTAACGCCAAAAATTCCTGTTAACAGAGCATATATTTTACCCTGATAGTTGAAATTTGCTTAAATCTGAAATCATTTTGTTTGAATCTGAGGTATTTTTTGTTGTTGCCATACCTTTTAAAACTACTGTATACTAACTTAATAGTGTTCTGGCTACTATCATGGAGAAGGTGAAGCCAGTCCTTGACACCTCATAAGAGCCTTACATAAGTGATAACAAAGGGCAAGATGACAACAAGCAGCCACAATACTATCAAACCACTGATCAAGAGCAGGTGCTCAAAAAGATTGTTGCGTTATATAGACAAGTGCCTATGCCCTGTGTTATGGCTGAGCCTGTGGAGTCACTTCCCAACACCAAAAAGCCAAAGTACCACATTATCCCTGACATCACTCACAAGACATTTAAGAGGCTCATAGAGAAGACAATGACTATAAAAAAGCCACAGCCATTGTCAGAATCTTGGAAAAATACGCCCATAGTGTCACAGCCCATACCAGAGTCCAGCTGGACTCACACAGGGGATGTGAGCAGGGCCTGGAAAGCCATGTACACAATAGGCGCAATTGTCATGAACCGCCATGACATTATTATTTATAAAAATTGTGTCTTAACTACCTGGGCTGATATAGCAGATCCTTGCCGTCAAAACGAGCCCTTGATGGTCTCTCTAGGTGAACTGGTTCAGAAGTTAATTTGATTTGAATATTTAGCCCAGGAGAACCCATTGATATGTCCCAAAAAGGAAATGTAATTAGGTATTGGGCCAACAAAGACAACGTTCAACGCTGTGCGGACAAATACTAGTGTATCTCAGCTGATACTGATTGGTTTTTTACGTTTTTACGCTCAAATTGAAGCCACAAAGCAGGAGCTTCAATTTGGACTATTTTTGGACAATAAACAAAAGAAAAGCATGAAGTTTGAAGATTCTCAAAGGAATATGATGCCATACAATCAGCTGATGTCTCAGACTCACAGAATGAGCCCCCAGATAAAGACCCAAGAACCTCTAAGAATGATCTGGAAGAATCAGATCAAATGGGATAAAAAGAGCCTGACTTCTCTCCCCTTAATTTGTGGTCATTTTTGGTCCTTGAAATAAATAAATCAAATACATCTAATCTTCAATTTAATGGTTCAGAGTCAGAAGCCCTTGGGCCCTGACAGCAATTCTGACCATGTAGTTGACTGCAGTAGCTAGGGGACACCAACTCCCAGTATGAGGCACAACCTGGTCTGCCAGCCCCAATACTGTGATATAGACAAACCCCAACTTACTGAAGTCCTGGGAAGGAGGCACAGTTGGCAGGGGGATTAAGAGGAATCTCCAGCATGGAGGGCAAAATGATCACTCTTAGTGGCCAGGAGAGGTCAGATATGTGAGGTTGTAAAGTGTAGTGGAATCACAAATAAATGCTAACAGAATAGTTATATTGGTACAAAAATAGATAGTTCTTGCAAGAAAATAATGGATCCTGAGCATAAAGTTGTTTATTTTTAAGAAATCAACAATGAGGAGGGCTTTTCTTCCTCACTACTTATACTTACCAGTAATTGTGTGGCCTTTTGTATCACCAGAGATCTGATGGAATCAATTTCAGTTAAGCTTACAATTTTGATTGTAATTTTTGTACTTGGGCCTGGAGATAGATGGTCATTGGTTGGTATAACAGAAACCTTGTTTGAGCTACAGCAAGCCAATGTGTCACTGCTATTCATAGAACCCTCAAGCAATTGAGTACTGTCATAACTGTGCTGTTTTAGCAGAGTTACAAGGAGGAAAATATTTAGAAGCTTGATAATAATCTTTGTTGTGAGATAGTGATTTAATAGTCAATGTGAATTAAGAATAACAGGAACATGATTGTTGATCACACAATTGGATGGAGGAAGGGGGTGGCTTGATCCTGGTAATGAGTCAAGCGCTAAAACAAGGTATTCACCATAAAAGATCATCATCTGTTCATGTTGTTGGATTTGGTAATTTGAGTTGTCTTCCTAGTCTGGCTTTGAGTGACCAGGTAATCAGATTGCGGGTCACAAACCTGCTTGGTTGGAAACTTGCTGGCGGGTCAAGCCTGCGGTTGCAACCCCCCCCAACTGAAGGTCAGCCTCCTCTAGGAGCAAGCTGTCAGGGAGGTTATCAGGAGCCCGGGCGCCATATTGGACTAATTGTTGTTCTGTGGCGGTCAGGGCTGTTTCTCTTTGTCTTTGTCTTTGTCTTGCTTTGCAGGGTCTCAGGCAATCATGGTGTAGGGTCTTGTCTTGTTTACGCTTTTCAAGTCCCTGCACAAGGTAAGTGTTATTGTCATTTATCTTTAGAATGATTGCTGGCCCCATTTTCTTGGGTTGTAGTTTTCTCTTGTCAACATTCATGACCCAAACTTTGTCCCCAACTTCATGTCTATTGCAGATGGGGACAAAGGTTTTTTTGTAAACATTCATTCTCCTTCACTGTTTGTTTGCTATTAGCTTTTACAACGTGAGGGTCTGAGTGTGGAGGGACTTCACTTGGGATTTCCAGTTTAGGTCCTGTCAATGCTTGAATGATATTTGGCTGTGTGCCGTATACCAGTTCAAACAGGCTTTTCCCAGTGGATCTGTTCACTTGGGTTTGACACACAAGTAACACAGTTGGTAGCTGCTTATACCAGTCTTCAGGTCTCCTGGCAGTGAGTTTGGCTAAGGCTTGCACAAGGCTATCATTGAGCTTCTCTATACGTCCATTGGCCTGTGGGTGGTATGGTGTTGTGACGGTATGTTTGACCCCATTCTTTGTGAGGTATATGTTGGTGGTTTTGGAGGTTAATTCTTTCCCTCCATTGGTTATCAGGAGTTCTGGCTTTCTGAACTTGCTAATTATCTCTTTGCCAATAAATTGTTATACATTGTTGCCAGTGTGTGCCCTTACTTCTTGGGCTACTGGCCATCATATAGCAAAGTCAATGGTGGTGATGATGTATTTCTTATCATTGTGTTTCCCTGGAATAGGGCCAACAATTTCAAGCACCCATACCTTGAAAGGTAATTGTGTGTGGATGGGGAGTACCAACTTTGGAGGAGTTTTGATTTTGGCAAACTTTTTGCATACCTTGTATTGGTCTAGGACTTCCTGAACGTCACAATACAGAGTTGGCCACCAGGACTTGTGTTTAAGGAATTTGTATAAGTTTTGGCTCTTGGTGTGTCCAAGGTCTATGTTATAGCGTAGGATGGTGTCTACTTGCTGGTATGTGGGGATGTAGGGGACAGTTGTGCTGTCAGACATCTTTCTGTGCAGGGTCCTGTACATGTCAGCAAATAGGTGTTTGTTTTTGATAGCTGTTTCCTTTGTTATGTTGGTTGTACCAGGGGGAAGCCTTTGTCTTTTGTTTGTAGTACTAGAAGAGGCCAGTCTGGGTCAAGCCCATTTTTCCCTCTTGAAGCACAGACATACAGGCGGACAGGGTGTCTGCCATGGCAAGATTGGCACCAGTTTTGTACTGGATGAGCATGTTAAACCTCTCCAGTAACTCCATCCAGCGGGCTTGGCAGTGCAACAGATTTGCCTGCGTTTTGAAATAGATGAGCAACTTGTGGTTGGTCAGTGCTATGAATTCTTCCTGCTGTTCCAGGTAACAGCGCCATTTGACTAGGCAGTGAATGATGGTCAACAGTTCTTTGCTGTGGATGGGGTATTGACACTTGCCATCAGTCAATTTTTGCAATTCATAAGCCACAGGCAGGAAGTCACTGTCATTATTTTTGATTTGTAGTACTCCCCCAATGGATGCATCTGAGGCGTAGGTTTCCATTTGGTATTCCCCATCATTTTTGGGGTATTTCAGGATGGGAGCTGCTGTGAGTTTCTCCTTGAGGCGTCTAAAACAGATGTCACGTTGGGGGGGGGGGTCCATACAAACTTGGACTTGGCACCTGTTATGGCGGATAAGGGGCGGTCAAGACCCACCGTCAGGTATGAAGCGTTGTACATAGGCCACCATTCCCAAGAAGGTGCAGAGTTCTGATTTGTCCTTGGGAGGTGGTTTTTGCAGATGGCTTGTATCTTCTGACTGTCGGGTTTGATGCTGTCTTTTGAGACTATGTGTCCAAAGAAGGGTAGTTGCTCTTGGAAGAACTGGCATTTGGAGGGCTTGGCCAACAGTTTGTGTTGTGCCAGGGTTGCAAAGACTTCCTCCAGGTTTTTGTGGTGCTGTTCCACCAAGGGGCTGTAGACAATGATATTGTCCAGGTACACAAGGGCGTGCCTGCCTATGTATGGTGTAAACACTTTGTTCATGAAGGTCACAAAGGTGGAAGGGGCGTTTGTCATGCCAAAGTTGAGCACATCACATTTGTATGAGCTGTATTTAGTGTGGAAGGCTGTTTTGGGGATGTCTTCCTCCTTAATACAAATATGGCTGTAGCCTGCAGTCAGATCAATCTTGGAGAAGACTGTGGCTCCTCCCAAGGGGTCAAATAGATTGTCAATCAGTGGTAGTGGATAACAATTCTTGATGGTAACTTTGTTTAGGGCTCAGTAGTCTGTGGCCAAATGTAAGGTACCGTGCTTCTTGGCCACAAAGAATATGGCAGCCCTAAAAGGAGACTATGAGGGGCAGATAAGTCCTTTCACTAATGCTTCCTTGAGGTAGGCACATAGGGCGTTGTCTTTGTTTGGGGTCAGCCTGTAGATGGGGCGCGCCTTGGGTACAGCCCCATTGAGTTGGATGGAGTACTTAATGTGTTTTTCAGGGGGCAACCTGGGCAGTGCTTCCTTGAAGATTTCTGGATGGCGGGCCACAATTTTGCAGTCTTGAGGCGTGGAGGTATCCTGGTGATCTTTAAAATATATGATCTTGTACTGGCAGAAGTCCCAGTTGATTTCCTTAAGGTTTTTTTTCTTGTCCAGGGTCTCTGTGATGCGTACAAAGACGTGGTCACATAGGAGTTAGTCCACGGAGTTGGGGTAGATCTGGTGATTACTTTCTCATGCTTGATAGTCAACACTGAGGTTGCCCAGTCTACATGAGGTTTGTTCTTTTGTAACCAATCTAACCCCAGTAAAATGTCAAACTTTGGGAATTCAATGATGGGACCTTGAATGGTGGAGTGAAGGTTCTCAAGCATGACAGAGAAGGGGACAGTTTCCTTTGTCATGGCAATGTGGTGTTCATCAGCTAGGACCAAGTTTTTAATCCACAAAGGATTAGTAGTCAGCTTGAACTTGTCCACAAAGCTGCTGTCAACTAGGGTTTGAATTGCACCCAAATCCAGGAGTGCTGAGCCTGTGTAAATGCAAAAACAGAAATGATAGGACATCAGTTTATTGGGATGTCTGGTGATGGTGTACAGTACCAGGTCCTCTGAGGGCACTTGTATTATTGTGCATTGGTCCACGTCCTTGGGTTGTTACTCATCATTGGGCAAGTCAGGAGTTGTGTGGGAAGAGCTTGGCTTGCTTAGTGCTCTCCCTGGGCTTTTCCCTTATCTTGATTGCCTTGCGTGGTGATGACATAGAAATGAGTAAAATTTGACTGGCCATTGTTTCCATTTCCATGTCTGTTTGAGCTTGTGGGTTTATGGTTGGTTTTATTTCTGTTGCTTCCAGAGGGTGGTTGAGTGGAGCACCTGCCTGTGTGGGAATCCTTGGGTCTCTCTTGTTTTCCAGTTTATGCCTTATGGAGTGTGTTGGATGTTTGTTCTGCTTTCTCCGCCTCACAATACAGGCTTTGCAGGTTGATCACCTGGTCCAGGTTCATGTGCCTCATTACATGCAACTTAAGGGTGTCATAGTACATGAGGTGTGTGGCTGGGGTGTCAAAAGCTATATTGTATGGTGTGCAAAGTTGGAGTTCCTCCTAGTCTGGGCCAGTTCCTTCACAGTGCCTGCCTGGGTTAGGTTCTTTACTTGGTGTATTATCATGAGCGCTGTGTCTTTAAGCACAAATCTTACCAGAAAGTTTGCTTGAAGGTGTCCCAATTTTTGTTGGCGTGCTCTGTGTGCCACTTGTTGCACCAGGTGCCAGCGTCATGAGTCAGGAAAATAGAGATTTCTGCAATCCAAAATTGCTGCTGGCATTCCATCTGGGCCAGCTTGCTCTGGGCGGACTGGATCCATGCGGCAGTGTTGTTGTTGCTGGCCCCGGAAAAAGGTTCTAAGGCGGCGCTCTGTAGTCTTTGAGCTACATAGGCGGGCATGACGTTTTCATTTTTTGGTTGTGGAATCAAGGAGGGAGCCTGAAAGAACCCTTGGGCGGACAGGGCGTTGAAGGCGGGTAGTGGAATCACTGTGTTCTGGTACACAACAAAGCCATTGGGTATCTCAGTACCAGGAGTGTACAGAGTCCAGTCAGGCGGGAGGCCAGATATAATTCTGTCAAGGATTTTTTGACTACAGCGTCTGCGGGCAACAGGCGGAATTTTTCAAGAGAAGGTAGGATGGAGAACCTACCTATGCAACCAATATTATAACTGTGCTGTTTTAGCAGAGTTACAAGGGGAAAAATATTTAGAGGCTCAATAATAATCTTTATTGTAAGATAGTGATTATATAGTCAATGTGAATCAAGGATAACAGGAACATGATTGGTGATCACACGGTTGGATGGAGGAAGGGAGTGGCTTGATTCTGGTAATGAGTCAAGCGCCAAAACAAGGTATCCACCATAAAGGACCATCATCTGTTCACGTTGTTGGATTTGGTAATTTTAGTTGACTTCCTAGTCTGGCTTCAAATGACTGGGTAATTGGATTGCGGGTCACAAACCTGCTTGGTTGGAACCTTGCTGGCGGGTTGAGCCTGCAGTTGCAACAGTACCCAATTTCACAATTGAACAATTGCGCTCCCAATGTATCATTTTCTGATAATTAAGAGGGCCTAATTTGTCAATGTAATTGAATCCATGGATTTTAGGCTTGTGTGCCTCTCAAATCCCAGGCCATTTGTTAATTGAAAGGTGGGTTTTCTTGCTCTGGGAGACAATTAGTAAAGGTTTCCAGGCTGTGGGTTGTTTGGCCTCTAAGAAGGCTAGCTATTTGTCTAGGGCATTCTGGGACCTGACCATAGGCTCCACAAAACCTACCTGGAAAAAAGGTGTTGTTGTCAGAAATATTCCTGACATTAATCAGATTTTTACACTTATGCCTATTTGGGGCAAGAAAGAAATTATGGGCCAAAAAATTCTCAGTATGACAAAAACTATCTCCCTGTCACAAAATTTTCAATTACTCCCTCTTGGGAAAGCAATCACCTGAGTGACTCTCCAAATGATTCCCCAACTAATCATTAAGTCATTGGCACTCATATCATTCACCCATCTATTATGGAGATCAAAAATTTCAAGTCCTAAGAGGAAAACTACTTGGACAAGCCCCACAACCGCCATAATGTATAAGGACAACATGTGGCTTCTCATGATATTATATAATAATCTAAACCATGTCTAATAAAGTATCATTCTCTTCTTATTTTACCCTTTATCTTGTTTATTATACTTCTCAGAAGTTATAATTGACAGTGATAGCACAGGTAGGTTATTCACACCATTACAGCTCAAAAATAATTCCTCCAGATAAAAGAACCCAGCAGATGGCACTCCCCACCAGCTGGAGACAATAAAAAGAAGGTTAGGGCATCCCCACAGGATTCACTGTCTTCAACAATATTCTTGTACCAACCAAATAGTACAATTTTCTCAGTACTAAAGGAGTCCTGAATCCACTGCCAGTTCTTGATGTAACCAAAATACCCAACATTGTATTCCAACACATACACTCAACAAAAATTGGAACATTCTCAGGACTACGCTGTGAAAATGCCAACCTCTGGATTTAAAGCACCCAAACAAGTTTAAACAAGTAGACTACCCCTGCAAGCTCAGGGCAAGTGAAATTGCTATACACATTAATGGGGCCGCCTCACAATTTGTAATAAAATGGTTTGATCAACACCCTGGTCACAACAAAGACTGGGACATTTTCAAGGCTGTGTTCCTCAAAAAGTTTGCCATGAAGGATTCCAATGTGGTGATCATGACAGAACTCAGAACTTTCAAAATGACAGGAACAATAGAGGAGTACATTGCAGCATACAAAGACTTACATGACCAAGCTCCCAACACCATTAACTTTGATGATACTGGACCACAACTGGACTTCTACAATGGCCTCCCCACGCACATAAAACGCCATTTTGAAATGAGCTGCTGCAAGAACCTCCAAGACATATTTTTGAAAGGAAAACAAGATGCGCAAAAATCTGATAAACTGCATGTAACCAACAAATAAAAAGAAAA
>QTSX02004547.1:0-85955 GCA_014839935.2 Entomophthora muscae | reverse complement strand
GAAAAAATCAATTTTAATAGTAGTCACCTAGAAAAGATTTATTTGCTAATCAAAGGACTGGAAGGGGAGGGAATGGGCAGAATGGACATTGCCTTCATCTGCACCTATGAAAGGGATGGCATCAGAGATAGTGGTGAGGGAATGGGCGGTTGCTTGGGAGTCAGGGTTGGAAGGCAGGTGGCTTGATCTTGATGGGGGGTTGGTGAGGCAGGGTTTGTTGACTGGGAAGGGGCAGCAAGAGCAGATTGCTTCAATTGCTCAAATTCTTCTTCTGTCACATATGCGGGCTTGACAAAATGGATGGAGTGGTGTGGGGGGATGCAGGGGTCCTTTCTTGACTTATCACTATCACTTGCATAGAAGATGATGAGATCAAATAAGTCCTGGACAAACATGGAAGGGAAAAGCTCATACCCCTTATCAATTTGGGTGCATAGTTTGTTGTAGGTGGCAGGCTTCAAGCGCCTGAGGGCAGAACCAAAATTGTAAAGACATACATCTGCAAGATGCATATTGGCATAGTTGATGGAGTAGGACCAGCAGGTATGCCCCGCAGCCCTGATTTCTTGGGTAGCCCATTCCCGCTGCTCCATCTCTGCACTCAGTACAACTGTGTGCACGGCATTTTGGGCGGCCCACTCCTCCAGCATGTCCTTGAGCTCCGTCTGGTAGGCATACCCATCTGCGGTGTTTGATATTGCCGAGTAATATTTGACGCCCAATGGGGAAACTGCCAATAAAACACCAACAAACCAATAAAAGATTGGGCCGTGCTTGTACACGTCAGATTGGATGCGCTTCTCTCCAAAGTCTTGGATACTGGCCAAGATCTTGGCGTATGATAGGAAGATGACGTCATTACAGGCCCTCATTGCACTCCCTTTAATAAAAGTAATAATGGTTGAATTGTAGGGGTCAATGTCCACCAAAATGGGGCCACTGAGAACTTGATTGAACAAGATTCTAGCAGCAACCACAACTCCGTGAATTCACAAATTCACTGTTCTTTTGTTGGTGAAGATGCTGTGGAGTCCCAACTGGAGACGTACCTGGACCAGGGGCATCCGCAGGTCACGTTCCATAATGGCCATCATGAGAGGGTAGGCTTTTTCACCTTTGGTTGAGGTACAAGCACCAGTTGGGGTCTTCTTGGCGGGGGCCACAGTTGGTGTGGGCTCGCAGGGTTGCAGCCACAGTGGACTTTGAAAAACCATTGCAACCACAATTTCTGCAAGGGACATAAGCTTCCCTCGCTTTTCAACCATTTCAAGAACAATGTCTGGAGTGATCAATTTTCTTCTGCGTCTTGCAGGCTGATTGGCTGGGGGAGGGAAATGTCTATCTTGGGAACTGGTCAATGCCATCTGATTTGCTGTTTTGGGGTTCTGGGCTCTCTGGGTGACCCCATGGCTCAAATGGCTGGTTCAGGATGCCATCACTGATAAGGGATTTTGGTTGGCAGCTGCCTGTGCATGGTGGGCAAACAGGGCCATGCTAGAAGTTGCAGGAGAAATAACACACTCCTGGGTGGGGCTTGCGGAGGGGCCTGCGGGTTGGGAGTGGCCATAGACAGAGGCTTCACTGTTAAGAGACCCAGCGTAGCCCTGCATGATTTTGTCAAGGCCAGGAAACAGCTCGTTGACTTGGTTGGTGTTGGAAGAAGACATAATAAAAATTTATTAAAGTTTTAAACTTGAGAAGAGGAATGCATATTTTAGTCAATTTTATTGTTAAATATGTCAATTTTGTGAATATTATAATCTAAATTTTAGCCGTCCTAAAATGGAATAGGGTGAATTTTGAGAATGCCTGTGCTTCCTAAAAGAATTTGCACAAATCCACTCTAGATCCTTTATCATCCTTTTTGATACACTCATAAAATATATTTATTTCAAATTCATTGCAATTTTGATTTGAAACTTGGTTCTTGGATTTGACAATCCCGCAATTTCAGATTTGTTAATTTTCACATGATGTCTATGATTTGTTTGAAATACACTAAATCACAAATCTTACATTAGAATCCCGCATTCCTGATTCATGTATCCCACATTTGTTTGCTGAGTTTTGTCTTTTGTTAGTTGAGTTATCTGCTCAAGAGATTCAAAATTTGCCAATTTAAATAAACCAAAAAAGTCAAATTAAATGGTGGATTTTATTAAATATTTTATTTTTCACTCAGCTGAGTTGCCCGCAAAAGTGATTCAAAATTTGGACCAAGGATTTGAAAATCCCACATTTTTATGTTCAGGTTCTGAATTTACAGTATTAATTGTTGTCCCTCCATGTAAAATCTGTCTGCAAGTTCAGCTAACTTCTCTTTGGAATTGAAAGATATGTGCATGAAGGCATCCTTTTTCACCTCCAGGCTAAGATCACCACCAAATTTGTCAATCAAGAGCTGTTTCATGTCTTCCCAGGTCTCAATGGTGGGTAGCTCAGGCACAACTACTTCTTGACAGATCAGGTGTAGACAGGTTAGAATGTGTTCCTTTTTAATCTCATCTGATGCTCATCTCATGGAAGTCTCATAAATAGTTAAGAAAGCTGCAATAGTTGAGGTTTTGGGATCAAATACTTGCTTAAAAGTAGGTTTGAAGTGTGCCTTGGGAGCTGGACCACCATTGCTGCTATCAAGTACATTTATGCGCGGGGAGAACTCAGCTTCAGATTCAAAGGGAGGGGTGTCTAGCCCATAGCTATCAAACACTTTCTTCAAGGGTTGTCAGAGTCTTGATAGTTATGGCACCTATAGTGTTGGCTAGAGTGGTCTGCTGTTCAGTAACATCTAGGTGTTGTCCTTGGGTAGTGACAACAGTGGAGAGCTCAGCCAGTCAAGAGGTAAGGGATGGCCCCACTGAGAGGCAAGGGGCAAACCTGTTGTTTACCAAATTGATCAACTCACTCATCTCCTGTACGTCCCTGTCCAACTCAGTCTGGTCTTGTTTCAAATGATCCACCTCATTAGCTAGGGCAATCAACTCCCTAGCACAGTGGATCTGAGGAGCCCCCGCCAACCCAGGACAACAGCCATCTTCCTCGTTAACCCCAAGTGGGCTAGCAGCGGCCGTCACTACCTCACGTAAAGCAGCAACTTCTTGCCATAGTTCTGCAACCCGAGCAGTCAGCACAAGAACCTGGGGGTCAGGTTGAGGCATTTCAGTAGGACGTCCTTGGCTACAAGTGGAAGTGCGTAATTCTTGGATGGCCTCCCAGATCCTCTGCTCTCTGTCCACCAGATTATCATCAGGAGGAGAAGGCAGAACATCAGGTTTGGAAGTAGACAGCTCATTCACCTGACTCTGAAGTTTGGCTATAACAGCAGCAGTGGTAGCTCTCTCTTGATCAAACTCCGCGCTGAGTTCATTTAGACCTTGGGCGGCAAGGTCAGCTACCTGTTGCAATTTCTCAAAGGAATAGACACTGAATGCATTGAGCTGTTGCACTAGGCGTTCAAAGTTAGAGAGATAAGCGTTTAGGGTGGAGTCTACTTGAGTGCACCAGGGTTGTTCTAACTGGTGAAACTCATGTAGCCGCTCCCTAACGTACTCAGGGATGGACTGGCGCATTTTCTTGATAGAATTGACTAAACATGTTTGAGAGGTGACCAAATCACGCTGATTGTCAGATATCAGGGAGAACAGGGAATGAATCCATTATTGGTATGCAGCAAACTGGTCCCAATGATGGGTAACAGCTGCTTGTAGAGACAAGATCTCTTGAACGTGGAGTCCTAACACCATCTGGTGGTGGGCTGTACAAAAGATGACAGCAGGTGTTCAGTGGAGCCAGCTGCTGAGAGAAGATGTTGTAGAAACTGAGGGGCCACAATTAACTCATAGTATTCAGCACAGCTAAACTGTAGCTGAAGGCAAGGGATGGCCCCGTCCCAAGCTATCCCAAGGGCTACTGCCATGACTTGTTCCAAGTCAGGGGTACCCATAGGGTAAGCAACTAGGCGGGGACCATTCCCAAGGTTCAGTACAGTAGGGACAATAGTCAGGTTGGCAATGTCTTCTTCAATAGGAGGGCTGGTAATTTCAGGCAAGGTTGACTCCTGAATAGGCTGAGGCAAGGGACCTGAAAACGTAGATGCAAAAGGGATAACCAAGGGGCTTACAGCCCCTGTAGTGAGCACCATTATTGTTGTGTTCTGAGGCGCGGCACAGACACACAACGGGAAATCTTAACCTTAGGATTGGATTTGTACTAAGTCTTGGTTAGATGACAGGGAAGGCAATTGCATTTACCTTGCAGCCCTGGATGAATAGTCTCTGCTAGGCGTGGCTAGAGAGAGGCGCAGAAGTACAGAAGACACAAAGACAAAAATGTGAATAGAACTTAATTTTATTGGTAAAATAGGAAATGGATTATATAGTGGTTAGGAATACCACAAAACACTACCAGAACAGTAGGATCACTTGCCACAAGCATGAGTGGGGCAAGTGAGTTGCACAGAGTCAGGAAACCAAACAAGCATATTTCCTGATGTAGAAACCAGTTTATTTTGAGAGTCAAAAGTGAAAGAAAGTTTTGTCTTCAAAATGGCCCACCAAAGGCGAAATCAAAACATGGTGAATGCTGTTATTCACAACAACCTGCCCCCAGAGAAGGCCAACCTTCAGCCGGGGGGGTGTCAAAACTGCAGGCTCAACCCGCCAACAAGGTTCCAACCAAGCAGGTTTGTGACCTGCAATCTGATTATCCAGTCACCCGAAGCCAGACTAGGAAGTCAACTCAAATTACCAAATCAACCAACATGAACAAATGATGATCCCTCACGGTGGATACCTTGATTTGGCGCTTGACTCATTAGCAGAGTCAAGCCACCCCCTTCTTCCATCCAGCTGTGTGATCCCCAATCTTGTTTCAACTATCCTTGATTCACATGAACTATATAATCACTATCTCCTAATAAAGATTATTATCTAGTTTCTAAATATTTTTCCCTGTGTAACTCTGCTAAAACAGCACAGTTACAACAGCGGCCATCCCAGTGTTGCACTGGGTGGTGTCCTGGTGGATCCTTCCTCCAGGATGAGAACTGACTTTAGTTAGTTTAGCCCCCTCTCTCAAATAATAGGCTCTGGGAAGTCAATTTGGTTAATTTTCAACTGAAAGCTCAAAATAACCATTTGAGTGAGTAAAATCAACTGCACAGACATGAGGATTGTCTGTTGTTGATGGTCTAAAGTGGTAGTCACTGATGAGGGCCTAGTCAAACGCTAACTCACTTGTGGAGACTTATTGCCTGAGTTTGAGGTGTTAGTAATGGGGACTACAGAGAAGGACAAAACTTTTGTGGTTCAGACAAAGAAGGAATTTCAGAAGGACCAGAAGATGATAGAGAAAGACTAGCAGAGGCTGAAGAAGGAGCAGAAGGAATGAGGAAAGGTGGACAAAAGAAGACTAGGAGTTGAGAAGAAAAGACTTGCAAAGTTAAAGATAGAAAAGAAAAAAGAAGTAAAAAGAAGGAAATAAGTAAAGAAAGAAATAAGAGAAATAATTAAAAAGAAATCATTGTAAAAGATTAAGAAAGAGAATCAACAGATAAGAAGAAAAGAAAAAACAGTTAGAAGAGGATAAACTTTTAATTTATGTAAAGTTGATTGAGTCAGAAGGAGCCAAAGCAGAAGGAATTGGTATGGGGAAACTTTGAGAGCAAAGGCTGGAGTTTTGCCAAAACCATCAAAAGGAGCAAGAAGAAGCAGCAGGCAGTTTCAAACTTTTAAGAAGGGAAGATATCATGGGGTAATACAAAGAAATGTTGGAAAAATTAAGGTTCAAAAATCCCTTAAGTAAAACATAGTTGGAAGAGCTCAAGTTTCACCGGAGAAACATGACAGGAATTACGGCAAAATTGTTCAAAACATGGAGCAAGTGTTTATCCAGAGCAAGACAATACTGGGTTTAAACCAGGGCTAAGAGCAATTCATTTGGTGAAACATTTCATAAAACCCGCTCAATCCAGATGTGTGATTGGCTGCAGGCCAGAGCCTATTTGATCAAGGTTTTTAGTGGTTAAACTGAAGAGTTTAAGCATAAAAAATGAGGGAATGAACAGGGGAAAGCTAGTTTTTAATTGGCTGAAGTGACAAAGTTTAATATATTATAGAGCAAGAGACACTGGATAGTTTAAGCCTGGAAAACCAAGAATTCTGAGAAGAAAAAAGGACTAAAACAAGGAGCTATAAAAGGGGGAGTAGTCTGAGGCATATAAGGGATTGGTAACAGTGGATTACAAAGGACACAAGTACATAACAAGGAGCTGAGGACAAGGATAAGAGAGCAGGAGACCAAGATAAAAAGGCTTAAAGCCCAAGATAAGAAAAAAGATCCCAAATAATGAGCAGGAGGCCAAGATAAAGGAGAAGGAGTCCAAGACTGAAGATCAGGAGCCAAAGACCAAACACAAGGAGTCCAAGAAATTTTTTAGAGGTCTCCAAGTATTGGCAATTCCCTATTGTTTCTCATCCCACCTTAGCCATATACCAGAAGATTTCTAAGGGGATCTTTCTTCTGAAGCAAATAAACACCCATTTCAATCCCTGAACATATTTCTGAGTGGTACATTAGTCTCTATGAGTGAAATGCCCAACATCTTCTACCCTAGTCAAGGGGAGGAGGATACCTATTGCCAAAGCTGTCAAAGGTTTGCTACTAGTAAGTTTTCCCAGGATGCGTGAGAAAGATTGACTCAAGACCTTGAGATAACAAATAGAGGGAGGGGATTCATTGGGTTTGAGTTCACCAGATTCTTGAAAGATTTTTATAAGCCTCCAGAGGGTCTAGCTCCAGCTGAAGTTCAAGTACATAGATGGGATACTTGCCTAGTGTTTTAAATCCAAGTATAGGTGATTTGTTGTAGTTATCTTGCATGCCTTGTATCATGGCTTACTAATTACTCTAGACTAAGTTGAGCTACTCTAAACTTAGTGTGTATAATAAAATGTAATGAATGTAATAATTGATGGTTTATTGAATATCAAATATGGGAGTTATATAGAATTGGAATATTGATAATAGCCACTGAACGCCAGGATTCTCTGCTTCCCAGGCTGATCCCACTGCAGCCTTAGCCCACTATTAGCATTATATTGACTGATCATAAGGTAATATGGTCTAGAATACAGCTTATTTGATCAGTTGACTTATGTTTAATCCAGAGCAAGAGTGCTAATTGCCCTCTTTCTCACCTATCTTAAAGGATTAATGTCTTTTACAGTAAAGGCCAGTTTAACCAATCACCATACAGAGCCTAGTAATAGGAAAATTATTTGAAGAATTTGCTGTAATGCAAGCAAATACAAACTCCAACCTAGCCATATGCCCCAACTAGGAAATGACAACTCCTTCCAGCTGGTCCCTGGCTTTGACCCAGGACACAAAATAGGGACTTGTGATCAGGAACCCACAGTATGCCTTGCAGATATGAGACTATTGGGCCTTTTTTGGCTTCTTGGCTATCCCAATCTGGTTCCCTCTTCTCATGATGTTGTTGGATTCCCGCATGATGGTAGCTCTGGTAAATTGCAATTGGCTATCAATCTGATCCCATGTCAGGCCATGCTGGTTGAGTACCACAATTTCTTGGAGAATTTGGGCAGTGATTATTCTGTGTTTGGGGCTCTGGGCTGTGGGAGCTGAAGCCTGATTGGCTGTAGGGGGAGCAAGTTGGTTGTTGGTAGAAGTTGTTCCAAACCAGGGTTGTCATGCTGATTAGCTGGTTGGTTGGCACCTTAAATGGGGTCAGAAAAGGGGGCAGGGACAGATGCTAGGTGTCAGGGCCCAGAATGCCCTGGAAAATCAGCTGGCCTTCCTAGAGGCAAAACACCCCACAGCTTGGGAACCCTTACCAATTTTCTCCCAGAGCAAGAAAACCCCCTTTTGATTAACAAATGGCCCGGGATTTGAGAGACACATAAGCCTCAAATACCTGGCTTTGATCCTATTAGCAAATTTGGGCCTCTTAATTATTGGGAAATGGTACATTGGGTGCGCAATTGTTTAATTGCACAATTAGGCGCTTGATTGCTTGTGGGTTCTATAAATAGCAGGGCACCTTGGCTTGCTGCAGCCCAAGCAAGGTTCCTGTTATACCAACCAATGAGCATCCATCTCCAGGCCCAAGTATGCAAATTCCAGCCAAAGTTGTAAGTTTAACTGAAAAGGTTACTGCCAGATCCCTGGTGGCACAAAAGGTTGCATCTTTACCAGTAAGTATAAGTAGTTAGGGGGAAAGCCCTCCTCACTGTTGACATATTAAATAAAACAAGTTTATGCCCAGGAATTATCATCTTGCAGGAATCATATATTTTTGCTCAAATTTAATTATTCTGTTGACATCTATTTGTGAATCACCTACTCAATATAAACTTGCCTATCTGTACCCCCTGGCTATACTCCTGCTACCTCAGTCAATCCACTTTGCACTCTTGACTTGGAGTATTTCCACCCCCCATCATCTGGATCTCCCTCCTGTTTATGCTAAAGAGACCATCCTGCCTGCTATGAAGGAGATTCCTATCACTCCTCCTTACTTAACGTGCCTCTTGTTCAGGACTTTAGTAATTTGGGGTTTGTCTATATCACAGTATTAGAGCTGGCCAACCAGGTTGTGCCACATACTAGGAGTTGGCGCCCTCTAGCTACTGCAGTCAACTACCTGGTCAGAATTGCGCCTATTGTGTACATGGCCTTCCAGGCCCAGCCTGCCTCCCCTGTGGGAGTCCAGTCAGACTCTGGTATGGGCTGTGACACTAGGTGACCACTGAATAAGTCAAACCCATAGGGGTTGGGGGTCAAGTACAAGTTGGCTTCCTTGTTACCCACATCAAAGACCTGGGTGTAAATGGGTTCTTCCACGTTCTGAGTCTTGCCTTCAGGGAAGCTGCCTTGGCTGCTGCTGTCTTGTTTGCTGGTGCCCTCAAAAACGTTGTTGTTAAAAACATTGTAAAAAAACCTAGGATAAAATCACTAAAATAATAAGTTTAATATTTTATGACTTTATTTTTATTGAAATCTCAAGTCCAGATTTAGAAAGTTCTTGGAACCATTATAAACAAATAAGGAGCCATGAAAATGAATAAAATGCCCTTGTTCCTAAATTAGATAGCTGTTGATTGGCTTTTAAACAGTTAATTTTCTATTTTAGTCTGCATATGCTACACATGTTATGTGACTTCATTTTGTTTTGTGTTTGTGAAATCTTGCTTCTAGGTTGATCTATTGTTGTTTCATTTTAGTCCTTCTGCTTGTCAGGGATCCAGTCTCAGGCAGCTGGCCCGTTGTTTTTGGGGATACTTGGGCCGGGTTTCTTGCGGGAAGGGCCCACCACAAGATAGGAGCTAACTTGAGAAGGTAGGACGCGGACTTCCCCACCCAAGACCAGGGGCCGGCAGCCAGTATAATGGTGTCCACTACCCCTGTGAGGGTGATGTACACTATACCAAAAAGCTTGCCGGTGTGGTCAGTTGGTAAGTCGGGCAAAGACGCGGGCATTGGTTTGGGTGTTACTGGCAGTTCCATATAGATATTGTAGGCCGGGAGATAGTTAAACTTTTCTCTAAACAGTTTGGGTGTAGAGAATATTCACAGGCCTTGGCAGTTGTATCTGACAGCGGATTGGATGCGGGCTAATGGATCTAGTTCAATGATTTTCTCTGGCGTGTAGTCCTTGTACTTGGGTTTTAAAGGATACTCAGTGAAATGGACAGGCTCAAAGGGTACACCAACTGGACAGAATACTGCGGGCAGTGGGGCAGGCGGACCAGAAGATCTTGAGCTGAACCGATAGATGGCAAATACAAAATACGGTAATAGCTGTATAAGCCAAAGTAACATAACCTTTATTTCAAAATGGCAATAAGTTTGGAGGGCGGGGTCCTTGGGTCTATATAGCACCCCACCTCCAAACTTAACATTTTTTGTGTGAGTCATCAGGGCATTGGGAAAGGCAGGGCCAGGGGAATTGGGGACTTGGGTCTAAAGGCAGCAAAAATGGCGCTTGGCCCGGGAGTTCTTTCATTGGTTGTGACTCCCAAATAAGCCACCTGATTATCTTGCTCTAGCGTCGTGGTCATGGGGCCAGGTTGCGGGCTGGTGCCTCTTCCTTGGGTTGGCTCTTGATTGGTTGCTGGTGAAGACTTCAAACTCATGAAGCTAATAGTTGTTGCCTGGTTGCCTCCATTAGATGTTGTGATTGGCATTCCACTTAGTGCAGTAATTTCCTCGGCTCAATCTACTTTTCTGGGCGGGTTGTCTTCTTCAACATCAGCTCACAGGGGCTCAATCCCAGAAAAATGCAGGCAGTTGGTCTTGCGGTCCTCTGGCCCAGCGGCCTGGGGGAATCCAGGTTCCGGGTTCAATTCCCGCTCCTGGGCCTGAAGTTCCAGAGGGGAAAAATTGTCAATCCTGACACTGCTGGTGGCTCATGTGAATCCTGATTGGATTACAATATATTCTGGAAAATCATTAATACATTTCAATTGATGTGTCAGTTCATTTTTTTTGTGGTTTGACCTAAGATGTTTGCTGTTTGATGCAATTTTGTATTATGTGTTAGTGATATTTTGCTTATTGTTTGACATTTTCCAGCTCACCAAAAATACTTAGATTATTTATTTCTTGGATCTTGCCTGACTTGGGGTTTGCTTAAATCTGAAATCATTTTGTTTAAATCTGAAGTATTTTTGGTTGTTGCCATAGCTTTTAAAACTACTGTACATGATGCAGATTGGTGTAGCAATCTAGAATAGATCAAAGTAAACACAAGTGGGTTGATTGATTAATATAGACACCACCAAATCTTAATTAGTGGTGCCTGAGAGCCTATTTTACAACTCTTTATATAAAAATTATTTAATTATAAGAACTAAAAAATATATATGTGATATGTTTTACAAATTAAATTGGGGTTTGGCTTAACAAGTGTCAAATTGGCTACTTTTACTTTTAGACACTTGCTTTCTGGTACTTTCAGTTTTTATTCATAAATTTGCATATAAATCACCTCTCAAATTGGTCTTTGAAAAAACAGAGCTATTATAGAGAAAAATTCAGTTTGTTTATTTTTCACATCTGAATTTCTATTAAAAATAACTTGAATTGATTACATGTAGATTTAGGTTGGGTTTAAAATACTAGTAATTGACTTCACCACAGTTGCCATCTTAAGCCCTTTAAATTTATTCCAGTGATTGCAAAAGCAAAATTATATCAAGCAATCATAAGAAATTGGAATAATTTTGGTAAAAAATTTAAAATATAGATAATTTAATTTAAAAATGATTGAACTAGAAAATAAAAGGATAAAATTTCAGTAATGGTATTTGAAGTCTGATAAAATAGGCTATGTTACTTTCTTAACCCATATATCATATCAATATCCCCATTGTCCAAAAGAAGAGGGAGTGTGAGGGAAACTTTGGTGGAGAGCATGGGTGGAGTTTGGATCCTTTTGGTTAATAAGGCATGGCCAGTGATTCTGAGAGAAAATGTTCTTATCCAAAATGTAAAGTTTCCTTTTGTTGGCTTTGTGATAGTTAGAGGGTTGGTTTGGATGTATTGGTTCTGGAAGCCAGAATGGTTTCTGTTTACAGTGAAGAGTTGGTTTAGGATGGAAGGAGCTAGTTTGTAACCTTGGAGGGAAATAGAACCAGATACTTTGATTGTATCCATAGATGTATACTTGGAAATCATATGGCTTGGTGGACACTTTGAGGGAAGAAATATTTTCTTGTTGAGAATAATTTCCTTATGTTTCACTATAAAGCAAATATTTGTGAATCCAGGGCGTCGGGACTCACGTACACAATGTGGCTTCACTGAGATTGATTTGAAATGATCTTTTTTAATTGAATCTGTTCCATTCCAGAAAGTGCGGGGGCCAAGGATGATGCTGCTGTCTACAGAGATAATGTTTGGGGACTTGCTTAAAAGATATACAGTTTGATGTTCGATATTTCTTGAACTTAAGTTTGAATATCGCTGGTGCACGAAGAAAAGGTATGCAAGGATAGGGAGATATGGATACATGTGTAAAAATCGAAGAGATAACTCCATTAAATAGTCTAATGATTTTCTACAATCCCATCTTGTAAAGACTTCAATGTAAGTGAAATAGCCAAAAAATACTCGGAAATGATAAGTTAGGATGTGCAATTCAGGGTTAGTGGTTGGAGACAAGGCTAGGAAATAAGTTGAACTAGAGTCCAAGCATTACTACAGAGAATATGTTTGGTTGTTACATTACTTTATTATTTCCACTCAACAAAATGAAACTACTTATTTTATTAAAGTAACTTCTCCTCTTAGTTAGAACTACATAATGTTCATACGTGTTTATCGAAGCTTTAATATATGCAAAAAAAGCTACAATCCTATTATTTCATTAATACATTTTAGAACCTTGTAATTCAATTAAAGAATTACATTTGCTTTTTTATGATTCCTGTTACAATATCTCGAATTTTTTTATAGAAAAGTGGAAGTGCTTTCGAGAGGCAATATTGAATTCCTCACAGTTTCTGCCAAAATGATGGGAAAAGCCAAGAAAAAAGCGGGAAGTGTGCGACAGGCAACCAGATTGTCAAAAGCCTAAACAATTGCCTCATAACATATCCTTTTACAATAGTCGATAAACATTAGTATTAGGGTCGTTATATCGATACATTATTTTATTAAAAGTAAAATTCTATATCAACCAAAGGCGTTGATATGGTATTTGGTTTAATGACAGTTCTACACTCAATATAAAAATTAACCAGGCGTCACCATTATTTAAAATAAAGGAAAATAATAATAAACGAAGATCACCAAAATTAACATGAATAAATGTAATGCAAATCTTTTATCATTTACAAAAAAAGAAAAAAGAAGTATATTTAAAAAAGGAATACTGAGGCTTTAACTCAAAAGAGTATTTATGCTCATAAAAATGTTTATTAGATAAACTCTCATCCAATTTTATTAAGAAGACAGAATTGAGGTTAGTGAATCTTTTGAATAAGAAAGATTGTTAAAACAAGATAAATACCTGAGTATATCTGTGGCCAGACTATCCAGGCTAAGGAAATGTGGTCATCCTATAGAAAAATTGCAAAGAAGCTGTCGAGTATATACTTCTGGGAAGTATAATAAACAAGATAAGGGGAAAATTTAAGAAAAGAGTGATACTTTATTGGATATGAATATATAATAATATATAGTATCATGAAAAGCTACATACTGTCCATGTACGTCATGGGGGTCATGGGGCTAATCTGAGTAGTGTTCCTCTTAGGTCACAAGGCTTGTTCAAGTTGTGTTCCATTTAGGATCTGTATTAGGTGATCTCTGTAATAGATGGTTGACTGATAATGGTGCCACCAGTTTACTGGCTGGTTAATGAACCATTTGGTGAGCCATTTGGTGATCTACTTGGGGTGTTAATTCCCCAAGAGGGAGTAATAAAAGATGTTGCAACATCTCCCCCTGGGGTGCTGGAAGGCAGAGCCTTGGGAATTTTCTTAAGAGTGAAGGAGATGTGAGCTTAGTATTGATCCAGTTTGGCGTTGGGAATAAGGAGTCTGTAATTTTGTTGGGCTGTTCTTGCTTTACACAGGCGGAGTTGGTTGTGGTGAATGCGTTTCAGTCCAGTTCCATCTCCAATTCCCTTGATGAGGTAGGTATTGTTGGGCTTGACTTCCATGACAATGTCTGGTCCACGTAATCCTAGGTCCAACTTAAGCTAATTGTGGTTGACAACCTAGATTTTGTCCCCAACTTGGAATCTTTCCTGCTGTAATAGGATTGCTTCCCTCTCAACTCTTTGGTGTTCCATTTCCTCTTGGTCTTTTCTAGCGTGTTGTACATTGGAATCACTGTTGTCTGGCATCTTTTTGGGTAGAGGTAATTGTGGTCCTGCGGTTGTACTGACAAGGGCGGGATTTTGCCCATAGACAAGCTCATAAGGGCTTTTGCCCGTATTACAGTTGGCTTGTGTTCTACAGACCATAAGTGCTGTTGGGAGCATGTCAACCCAGGCCTTTGGATTTTTAGCAGATAACTTACTGAGAGCTTCTACAAGCGCGCCATTTAGTTGTTCTACTTGTCCATTTGCTTGAGGGTGATATGGGCTGGCTGTGATGTGTTTTATTCCATTTTTGGTAATGTAGATATTGGTGTCAATGGCTTTAAGTTAGGTGCCTCCATCTGTGATTAGGAGGTCAGGTTTCCCAAACTTGGCTATGATCTCTTTTCTAATGAATTGTCTCACATCATTGCCTTTGTGTTCTTTGGTGGCTTGTGCCACATGCCACCTGGTTGCATAGTCAATAGCTGTTATGATGTACTTCTTGCCCTTGTTTTCACCAGGCATTGGTCTCACAATATCCAACAACCATACTTTGAAGGGTTGTGTGATGGATACAGGTACTACTGACTTGGGTGGTGCTTTGGTTTGGGCATACTTCTCACAGACTTTAAACTGCTAAAGTACCTCTCTGATATCATCTAGCATGTTGGGCCACCAGTAGTGTGTCTTGAGATATTTGTGCAAGTTTCTGCTGCAGGTGTGTTCCAGGTCTCTGTGATATCAGAGGATTGTGTCAATCTTTTGTGTTGACAGGACGTAAGGTACAGTGTCATCATTTGGAAGTATTTAGTGCAGGGTACCATGTAAGTTTTTGAACATATGTTTGTTCTTAAGGACTTTCTCTTGGATTTCCATTGGGGTGCCAGGTGGGAACCCTTCCTGGAGATTCCCCATGATTAGCATGGGCCAGTTGGGGTCATCATCAGCGCAGAGGACATGTTTGCTGTATAGCCTTGGCAGGGCATCTGCAGTAAGCATTTTCTTACCTGGCTTGTATTCAATTCACATGGTGTATCTCTGTATGAGACTCATCCATTTGGCTTTTCTTCTTGACAGGTGTTGTTGTATTTTGAAGAATATCAGCAACTTGTGGTTGATGAGTACTTTCAACGTTTGGGCCCCTTCCAGATAACATTGCCACTTCATGAGGCAGTGTATGATGGCTACCAACTCCTTGTTGTGTATGGGGTATCTTTTTTTGCGTCAGATAGCTTTCTTAACTTGTACGCCACAGGGAGGAAGTCTTTTTCTGCCGTTTGGATGCAGAGTACTCCTCCTATGGCGTAATAAGAAGCATCAGTTTCTAGTTCATAGATTCCCTTGCAATTTGGGTATTGAAGAATGGGGGTGGTAGCCATGCATTCCTTTAGTTGGTAGAAGTGTTGGTCTTGTAGTGGTGTCCAGAAAAACTTGGTTGTTTTTCCTGTAATAGCAGGCAGGGGGGCTGTTAGGGCACCCCAGTCAGAGATAAACCTTCTTACGTAGGCCACCATTCCAAGGAATTTTCAGAGTTTGCTCTTATTTCTTGGGGCTGGCATTTCAGCTATGGCGTGTATCTTGTCTGGGTATGGTTTGATTCTGTCCTTGCTGATAATGTGACTGAGGAATGGAAGTTCAGCCAAGAAGAATTCACACTTTGACGGTTTGGCAATCAATTGGGTTTCTTCTAGGGTGCAGAGGACCAGGCAGACATCTTCCCAGTGTTGTTTCAGGTTGGGAATGTAAATGATGATGTTTTCCAGGTAGATAATTGCTTGTTTTCCAATGTGTTCTTTGAAAATAAAATTGAGAACAGAAACATTCAAAGGATCTTTACTGGGTTCTAAATGCAGTCTTTGGAATGTCTTCTGGTTTAACACAGATTTGGTGATAACTGTTGTGTTCTGAGGAGCAGCACAGACAAACAACAGGAAATCCTAACCTTAGTATTGGATTTGTACTAAGTCTTGTTTAGATGACAGGAAAGGCTATGCAATTATCTTGCGGCCCTGGAAGAATAATCTCTAATAGTTGTGGCTAGAGAGAGGCGCAGAAATACTGAAGACACAAAGACAAAAATGTGAATAGAACTTAATTTTTATTGGTGAATAGGAAATGAAATATATAGTGGTTAGGAATACCACAAAACACTACCAGGACAATAGGATCACTCACCACCAGCATGAGTGGGGCAAGTGAGTTGTGCAGGATCAAGAAACCAAACAATTGTATTTCCTGATTCAGTCATCAACTCATTTTGAGAGGCAAAAGCAAAAGCAAGAGATTTGTCTTCAAAATGGCCCAACAAAGGCAAAATTGACACATGATGAATAGTGGTATTCACAACATTGCCCTCCCCTAAATTGGCCTTAGGGGGGTGGTATTTGCAAAGAAACTTAGCATGCACTCAAGCAAAGGGACAGCCACTGGAGAGGAGCTTTACAGTGTATTTGGATCCTCGTTTGAAGGTCACTTCCAAAGGGCCAATCCACAGAGTGTTCAGCTTATGCGCGCGCTCACCTACTCTATATTGGTAGTAAAGAACATTGTTGCCAACATAAAATTCAGGCAAGGGGGAGCGTCCAGCATTATTGGGGGAAAGTTCAAGCATCTTAGTCTTGTAAACAGAAGTGTAGGCAGTGGCCTGTATATCAATTATGCGGTTGACTAGATCCTTGATGTGGTTGTCAGGATTCATGGCCTTATCAGAGGTAAGCAGGGGAGCCCCCAAGAGCAATGGGGTAGTATCTTCTTGCCCATATAGCATAGCAAAGGGGGAATACCCAGTGACACAATGTTTGCTAAGGCAATACACAAAGAGAGCAGCAGGTAGGTATATATCCCAATTGGCAGCATCAGAGTAGTTGAGCTTTCTCATGATAGAGACCAGTGTTGAATTTGCACGCTCAACAGCCCCATAGGTAGAAGTGTTTTAGGGGGCAGAAAAGGACTGGTGGGACCCCAAAGCTTTGACAACAGAGGTTATCAGCTTGACTTGAAGTTAGTCCCATTATCTGAGAGCAATACTTGAGGACAGCCATGGCAGTAGAAAACATCTTGTAAAAGGAAGGCAGCAGTTGTCTTAGCTGTGATGTCCTTTGTAGGGTAAGCCTCCACCCACTTGCTGAAGTGATCAACAGCAATCATGATAAAGCAATACTCAGAACATGAGCGGGGGAGAGGACCTACCGCGTCAATGCTGACAGTATGAAAAGCATGTTGAGGGGGAACTAATTTGAACTTGTGGGCAACAGCTCAAGGCCTCTGCAGCTGGCAGTTGTGGCAGCTGGCTATGACGTCTGGGATTAGCAGGGAAAGGTTTTCCCAGAAGTAATTCTTCTGAAGCCAGTCAAAAGTCTTAGCAATGCCTCCATGCCCAGTTTTTTATGAGCTTGTGACACCAACAAGAGGCAAAGACTGGGTTATAAATAGGGCAGATACTGATCTCATACCTCTTTGAAGAGTTGATTGTTGTTTATGAGGGTATCTTTGGATAGCTTGGACAAGGCCAGTCAGACCTCTTCTGTCTCACTTTCCCAAGAAGAAGGGTATCCAATTAGTTTGTACAATTGATCAGCCTCTGCAGGATATAAAGCAAGAATGGGCATTCTGGATATCCCATCAGCGTTCTGATGTTGAATCCCAGGGCAATGGAGCACAGTGAAGTTGTAACCTTGTAGATGTAAGTCCCATCTAGCCAGGCGCCCTTCTGGCTCTTTAAGTTGTTGTAACCATTTAAGCAAAGCGTGGTCAGTGACAACTGTGAAATGGATACCATACACATAGTGGCGGAACTGCTTGACTGCATGCAATACAGCAAGACACTCCTTCTCTGTGACACTATATAACTTCTCATGTTTGTTAGCACGCAGGAAGTGTAAGCCACAGGATGGTCTACACCCTCATCATCTAGTTGGGCCAGAATAGCTCCAATAGCAATATTGCTAGCATCAGTGTATAGGATAAACTCCTTATCATAGTTGGGATACACTAGGATTGGCGCCTCTTTGAGTTTTTGCTTAAGGGTTTCAAAGGCTTGCTGCTGACTGGCGGTCCATTCAAAAGGGACATTATGCAATAGCTATAATAGAGGTTCACTAGTATTGGCAAAGTCAGGGATAAACTGTCTGTAGTAGCCCATCATCACTAGAAAGACTTGTACCTCTCGCAGGTTAGTGGGCGGAAGCATTTTTTCAATGGCTTCAACCTTCTTAGTCATTGGGAAAATCCCAGTCTGGGTACTTCATGGCCCAAGAATTCAAGACATTCTTTGAAGAAGGCGCACTTGGAAGGTTTTAGCTTAAGGCCAGCCTCTTGAATCTTTATGAACACCTCTTTGAGATGAGCCAGGTGATTGGGAAAGTAGTGCTGAAGACCGTGATATATCTAGATAGACTAAGACACACAACAACTTCAAGTCACGCAGGATGGAATCCATGGCCCTCTGGAAAGTTGCCGGGGCATTACAGAGCCCTTGCAGCATGTGGGTAGGTTCAAAAAGCCCTTCAGATGTAATGAGTGCGGCTTTTTGACAATCCTCAGGCAATAGGTCAACTTGCCAGTATCCAGATTCCAGATCCATTGCAGAGAAGAACTTAGAGCCTCCAAGACACCAGAGAGCATCATCAATACACAGCAAGGGGTACAAGTCCTTCTTGGTCAAAGAGTTCAATCTTGGTAGTCCATCACAATGCAATGACCTCCATCTTTCTTCTTTAAGATGAGTAGCAGGGATGCCCAAGGACTTTTGGAAGGTGCCAGCAGTCCAGCATCCAACAGTTGTTTGAGCTCTTTAGATACCTGGGCGTCCTCCACACAGCTGCAGCAATATGGTTTAGCACGGAAGGGGGGAGCGTCGCCAGTGTCAATCTGATAGATAACGCCTTTAGCTAGCCCATAGTCAGTACTGTCTTTAGCAAAGATGTCATAAAATTGATCTAGCAGGTCTAGAGCCTCTTTCTGTTGAACCAGGGACAGAGGTGGAAACTCTTGCGCAGTGAACAAGGATAGGACTTGGGGCTCATCCTCAGGTAGGTTAAAATCTTGGAACATGCCAAAGGGATGAAGAGACAGGACATCAGGAGCGCCCAACAGCTTGCCATATCCAACAATCTGCCCCCTAGACACGGTCATGGGGAGTGCAGTCAGGTTGGCTACCAACAATTGAACAGGGTCCTTATGGGAGACATCTAGGATTCCAGGACAGAGATAAGGTTTGTTGCACCCTAATGAGGGGGGAGAGTACAACTCCAAGAAGTTTTGTTCAGGTAGTTCATATGATATCTGGGAGTCTAGGATGGCCTAGGAGCCAGGGGGGATGGTGACAGCAGACGTGGCTAGGAGAGGGATCCCTTCAGACGCAGGACAAGCCATAGGTGAATATTTCATGTTTGAAGAGTGGGTACAATATTTGAGGTTGAAAACCCCAGTGGGGTATTCCAAGGCATATGTCTTAAGACGTTTCCTGGGAACTTTAACCGGCTCTTCAAAGATCAGAGGGACCACATATCCCATAATAGAGGGGTAAACATCTTTCAAGTTGATTATCTCATTATATTCCTTAAGGAACTGAGTGCAAACTAAGAGATTGTAACTCTTGTTTTCCAAGACAACTGCTGGTGCAGCTAGGAGAAGCTTGCCAAACCGCATGGGTAGAGCAGAGTACGCCCCTATGGCATGGGTCATAGACAGTCCAGCTGTGCCATACAACTGGTGATAATTAAGGTCAGGGGCAAGTTTGAGTTTCTTCACAAGCTTGGAGGAGACAACATTGAATGGCAAGCCAGTGTCTAAGACGGCCTTGATCTTCACTTTTTGAATGGATATCTCTACTCTAGTGGTAGTGCAATCAAAGGATGGAAGGACAGCCAATATATCTTGAGCCTCTGCTAGTTCCTTACCCCACTTCTCAATCATGCATCTTAACCCTGGGAACTCCTTATAAACAGTCTGGAGAGGGAGCAAAACAGATACATTCTTGAATACAGTGTCAGCAACCTTGGCAGCTTCTTCTGACGACTCCACTAGCATAGGGGACCTCTTAGCTTGAGTGAGGTAAGGGCAAGAGACAACTTCTTTGGCTTCAGGAAAAGGCTTAGTGGTAGTTGTAGTATTTCCTGATTGCAATTTATAAGGGATTGTAATGGTTTCAGGAACAGCCAGAACAGAGTACCCATATGCATCAGTGTTGTCAGTATCAGAGTCATCCAGGTCAGAGTTGTCAGATTTTGTGGAACAAGAGGAGGATAGGAAGAGCCTCATTATCTCAGGCTCAGAGTCATATACAGAGGAAGGGATTGAAAGAGACTGGGAAGAATTGTCAACCAAGAGCGTCTCTGCCTCTAGGTTGACTGTTCTTTTCCTGCCTGCTCTTTTGGATCAGCTCCTTCAACCCGTGGGTTGGTGCAGACTCAATAATGGTGACCTATCTGACCACAGTTGTGGCAACCTTGGCGTCAAGGAGAATTTTGCAAGTTTTTGGTAAGAATGCAAGGACCACAGGAAGAAGAACCAGAGTTAGAAGCAGCTCAACTTTCCCTAACAACTGCTCCAGAATGGGTAAGGTGCATGTCCTGCAACAGTGTCTTTATGCTCTTCATAGAGGAAAGCATAGCTTTATGGGCTTTGAAGTGAAGACACAGAAACTGGTTAACTTTGAGAGCCTGAGCGCAAGCCATGTAAGCTTCATGGGCTGTCATTTGTCTGCTTGTGATCAGTTGTTGTCCTTCCATGTAGAATCTGTCTGCAAACTTGGCTAGTTTCTCTTTAGGCTTGAAAGCAATGTGCATAAAAGCGTCCTTTTTTACTTCCAGGCTAAGGTCACCACCAAACTTGTCAATCAGAAGCTGCTTCATATCTTCCCACGTCTCAATGGTGGGTAGTTCAGGCACCACCACCTCCTGGCAAGCCAGGTGTAGACAGGTCAGAATATGTTTTTCTTAACCTTGTCTGATGCTTGTCTCATAGCAGTTTCATAGATAGTTAGGAAAGCTGAAATGGTTGAGGTTCTGGGGTCAAAGACTTGCTAAAAGGTAGGCTTAAAATGTGCTTTGGGAGTTGGACCACCATTGTTGTTATTGAGTATGTTTATACACGGGGATAACTCTGCTTTGGATTCAAAGGGGGGCTGTCTAGCCTATAGCTGACAAACACTCTCTTCAAGGGTATTCAGGGTCTCAACAACGCGGGCACCTGTATTAACAGCTTGAGTGGTCTGTTGTGCAGTAGCATCTAGGCATTGACCTTGGGTGGTCACTACTGTGGAGAGCTCAGCCAGTCAAGAAGTAAGGAATGGCCCCACTGAGAGGCAAGGGGTGAACCTGTTGTTCACAGAGTTGATCAGTTCACTTCTCTCTTGTACGTCTTTATCCAACTCATTATGGTCCCGCTTCAAATAATCCACCTTGTTAGCTAGGGCAATTATTTCCCTAGCACATTGGATTTGAGGGGCTCCTGATAAGCTAGGGCAGCAACCATCTTTATCAACAACCCCAACTGGACTAGCAGCAGTTGCCATCATCTCACGTAGGGCGGCAAGTTCTTGCTGTAGCTCCGCAATTTGAGCAGTCCCCAAGCACCTGGGGGTCAGGTTGAGGCGCCTCAGCAGGACGTCTTTGACTGCAAGTAGTTGTACTTAGCTCTCAAATAGTGTCCCATATTCTCTGCTCTCAATCCGCCAAGTCATCAGAAGGGGGAGAGGGCGGAACATCATACTTGGGCATGGCTAATTCATTCACTTGACTCTGGAGTTTGGCTATAGCAGCAGTGGTGGCAGCTCTTTCTTGATCAAACGCCGCACTGAGTTCATTAAGGCTGTTAGCAGCAAAGTCTGCTACCTGCTGTAGTTGCTCAAATGAATACGTGCTGAATGCATTGAGCTGCTGCACAAGTTGTTTGAAGTCAGTAAGATAAGCGTTTAAAGTGGAATCTACTTGAGTTTGCAGGGTTGTTCTAGCTGGTGAAACTTTTGTAGACGTTCTCTCAGGTATTTGAGGATGGTCTGGTACATTTGTTTGATAGAATTAACCAAACAGGTCTGGGAGGTAACAGAGTTGCACTGATTGTCAGATACCAAGGAAAACAGGGAATGGATCCACTGTTGGTAGGCAGCAAACTGGTCCCAGTGATGAGTAACTGCTGCTTGTAAAGACAAGATTTCTTGGACGTGGAGCCCCAACACCATTTGATGGTGGGCCAAGGCAGGCTGCATGAAGGACAATAGTAAGTGCTCAGCGGAGCCTGCTGCTGAGAGGAGATGCTGTGGAATTTGAGGAGCCACAATCAATTCATAGTATTCTACTTGACTGAAATGCAGCTGAAGGCAAGGGATGGCTCCTTCACAGGCTATCCCAAGGGCTACTTCCATGACTTGTTCTAAGTCAGGGGTACCCATGGGGTAAGCAACTAGGCAGGGACCATTCCTGAGGTTCAGTACAGTAGGGATAATAGCTGGGTCAGCAATATCTTCCTCAATATGAGGGCTAGTAATTTCAGGTGAAGTTGGCTCTTGTATAGACAGAGGCAAAGGACTTGAAACGTGGATGCAAAAGGGGTAACCAAGGGGCTTACAGCCCCTGTAGTGAGCACCATTTTTGTTGTGTTCTGAGGCGCAGCATAGACACACAACAGGAAATCCTAACCTTAGAATAGGATTTGTACTAAATCTTGTTTAGATGACAGGGAAAGTTATGTGATTACCTTGCGGCCCTGGAAGAATAATCTCTACTAGTTGTGGCTAGAGAGAGGTGCAGAAGTACTGAAGACACAAAGACAAAAATGTGAAAAGAACTTAATTTTTATTGGTGAATAGTAAATGGAATATATAGTGGTTAGGAATACCACAAAACACTACCAGGACGGTAAGATCACTTGTCACCAGCATGAGTGGGGCAAGTGAGTTGTGCAGAGTCAAGAAACCAAACAATTGTATTTCCTGATTAATTCATCAACTCATTTCAAGAGGCAAAAGCAAAAGCAAGATATTTGTCTTTGAAATAGTCCACCAAAAGCAAAATTGACACATGGTGAATAGTGGTATTCACGACAATAACCTTCTGCCAAGTCAATTTTTATGAAGACTTGGGACCCCCCATGGCATCAAAAAGGTCATAAATTAGGGGCAGGAGAACCTGTTCTTAATTGTGACCTTGTTGAGCGCCCTGTATCCTGTGACCAGGCAGAGTCCTCCATCTTTCTTTGCTATAAAAAAGCCAGCCACACCAAAAGGAGATTTTTAAGGTTGGATTAGTTCCTTTTTCAAAAGCTTCATCTAGATAGGCCTTTAGTGTGTTGTCTTCTTATGGTGTTAGGCAGTAGATAGGTTGTGTTTTTGGTACACTCTCTTTGAGGTCAATTTCATGTTGGATGCCTTGTTTAGCGGAAGCCCTGGTAACTTTTCTTGAAAAACAGAAGGGAATTCTAGGACTAGCTTCTCTCAGATTGAGTCTTGTTCTTGTGAGGTCTCTACGTTTTTAAAGTGGATAATCTTATATGTGCAGGTGTTCCAATCAATTTTTAGGGTCCTTTTCTTCTTCTTTTTCTGTAATTTTCACAAATACAAGGTCTCTCATAATTATGTCAAGATGAGTTGGATATACATGGTGGTGCACCTTGCCTCATTGTATGGTGAGGCTAGTGCTATCCCAGTTGAATTGAGGCTTGGTCTTTCTCATCCAGTCCAGGACAAGTACAACATTGTACTTGGGGATTGATATGATTAGGCCATCAAGTGCAGTCTGCATGTCTCCTATTTGGTTTGGAAAGGTCTTGCTTCTCTGGTGACTGGTGTACTTCTATTATCTACCATGATAACTCTCTTGATATTTCTTCAGACCGTGGGTAGTTTCATGAGTCTGGCAAATTTCTTTTCAACAAGGAATTGGTCTGCTCCAGTTTCAAATAGTTCTGTGTTCTGATATCTACAAAAGCAGAAAGGATAAGTGAGGAGTTTATTTCTAGTTTGGGCAACAAACAGTATATAATTGCTAGAGGGTACTTGGATCATGGTAATTGAGTCCACAGCCTGGTCCCTGTACAAGCCTTGCAAAGTGGGAGAGGGAGGTTTGACTAAGCATATCCTTGAGCTTTTTCCTCATTAGTGGTGTTATCAGTGCTCATTTTATTTGCTTGAGTGGTACAGTTTCTGCCTCAAGGATGGGGGTTGTTGGCTCAGTTGGGTTGCTTGTTAGGTTGAGGGTCTTTCTTTGCTGTGGGACTTTCTTTTTATTTGTTCTTTTGCATGTAGGCTGTCAGATTTTTGTGCAGTGTGCTTTTGTTCTAAGAATATGTCTTGGAGATTCTTGCAGTGGCTCATGTCAAACTGACATCTAATTTGTGTGTGGAGGCCATTATAGAAGTCCAGTTGTGGTCCAGCTTCATCAAAGTTGAAGGTGTTGGGAGCTTGATCATATATGTCTTTGTAGGCTGAAATTTACTCCTCAAAAGTTCCTGTCATTTAAAGGTTCTGAGTTTTGTCATGATCACCATGTCAGATTCTTTTATGGAGAATTTCTCCTTGAAGGCAGCTTTGAACATGTCCTAGTCTTTTTTATGATCAGGGTGTTGGCCAAACCATCTGCTTACAAAGCGTGAGGTGGCCCTAGTAGCATGTAGAGAAATTTCACTAGCCCAGAGTTTTCAGGGGTAGTCTACTTGTGTAATCTATTTTGTGTGCTTTAAATCCAGAGGTTGGCATTTTCTCAGCGTAGTCCTGAGAATGTTCTAATTTCTGCTGAGTGTAGTCATTGAAATAAAATGCTATGTATTTTGGTTGTTTTGGGAATTGGAGGTGGGTTCAGGACTTTGTATGTGCTGATAAGGTTGCACTGTTCTGTAGGGGCAAGGATGTTTTTGAAGACAACAAATCCTGATGGGACAACCTGTCCTTCTTTGTATTGTCTCTAGCCTGTGGGGAGTGCCATCTGCTAGGTTCTTTTCTTTGAAGTAATTCTTCCTTTAAGTTATGTGGGTGTGGATGATCTACCTGTGCTACCACTGTCTAGTATATACTTCTTTGAAGTATAATAAAAAAGATAAAGGGGAAAATTAAGAAGATAATGATACTTTATTTGATATGAGTTCTGAGTGTTATATAGTAACATGGGATGCCAAATACTGTTTGTGTATGTCATGATAGTCATGGCGCTTATATCAGTAATTGTTCCTCTTAGGTAATGAGGTTTGTCCAAGTAGTGTTTCTCTTAGGACTTGTAATGTTTGATTCCTGAAATAGATGGCTAAATGATAATGGTGCCACCAACTTAATTATTAGTCAGAGAATTTTTTAGCAAGTCACTCTGTTACAACTGAACCAATGAGAGTTCAGTAGTTGCTTTGTGAAATACAACAGTCCAATAGAAAGGACAAGAATAATAAGAATAAGGTGATGTTTATTGGTTGATATTGTGATTAATATACTATATGGGGAAAGCCACAAGGCCACAAGGGGGTGACATAGTGGCAGGTTCCATATAATGTTTGGGACCGTGACATAACCTGTGCAGGGATCAACAAGTCAAGTTGACAATGCTTCTAATTAGGAGAAAGTGCCCGCAATTTGACCTTGCTTTCAGGCTGATTCATGCTGTTAGATACGTCTAGGGGCAACTCATTGAGCACCCCCTGGGTATTGTAAGATACATTGGAAGGCAAGGAAGGAAACTTGGTTGCAAAAAATTGGAGAGTTAGTTTACCAATAGGGAGTAATTGTAGATGTTGCAACACAAGGAAGGAAAACCCAAAAAAGGAAATAGAGTCTATGCTTGGGACTTGTGGATCTTGCTGTTGGGGTTTGACAAGATTTTTCACCAAATGAAAGATGCAGCAAATAGAGAAATGAGGGACTCAAACTCTGGGGGGAATAGTGTGGAAATAATGACAATATGGCAAGAGGAAAATAAGGGTTTAAACCAGAAACTTGTCTCTCTAGAGACAAAGCTCACCAAATCTTTGTTAAAAAGGGGGTCTGGCAGTAAGAGTCTCAACAAGAACAAGTATGATAAGTCTGATTGAATGGTCCTGGATTCTTTACAGGAGGAATTGGGGTGAATTTGATTTTTTAATTAAGCTTAATATTAAATTGTGTCAAAAATGGCCACAATTTTCTTTTTCTGGGTTTGCACTTCCAAGAGCTAAGAAAAAGTTGAATTAAGATCACTCAACTAGCAAGTTGCTTGGTGTAATTCACTTTTCTGGTTGACAGTGCCTACTGTCAACATAAGTGCTGGAGCCAGTTAATGTATACCCAGGAATATTTCAGAGTCATCAATATTTATGACCCTAAAATCAACCCTTTTGAATCTTTGTTTCTTTGATAAAGATTATGCCAATGTGGTGTTAGATCTTAAAATTAGAAAGTTAGACTTAAACAGTATTGAGAAACAGAATAAAAGAGTAAATATTTTTAATTTATTTATTTTAAATAATCACTCTCCTGGTTATGGTGAGGTCTTTGAACCTGAATACTCTCAGCTGGATGCATTAATATTTAATTTTAATTTTGGAAACTTCAGATGAAGTGAATTTTGAGAAAACTTTAAAAATAGTGTTTATTTCAGCTGTCAGGGCCCAGAATTCCCTAGAAAATCAGCTAGCATTCCTGGAGATTAAAGAACCAACAGTGTGGGAAGCATTGCCAACTGCATTCCCAGAAGGAAACCCCCATTTTTTACCGTAAATGGCCTGGGGTTTGTGAGGCCCACGTGCCGCAAAACCCTGGCATTGAGATTAAACACAAAATTGGGTACATTTGCTATCAGTAATAGTAATTTGGGAAAGAAACTGTTTGATTGTGCAATCAAGTGCTTGATTGCTTTCAGGTTCTAGTAATAGCTGTGGCACCTCAGCATGCTGTAACCAAACCAATGTTCATGTTATATCAGCCAATGTCCTTCCCCCAGGTCCAAGTGTGCAATTTTCAAGCAATTTTGCAAGTATCACAGGAAGTAATGCCACCAGTCCTCTGGTGGCACAAAAGGCTTTGTATTCCCCAGTAATTCTAAATAGTGAGAAGTAGAAGCCTTTCTCACTGTTGACATCTTAAAATAAACAAATTTATACCCAGGACCCATTATTTCTTCCAGGAACTATCTATTTTTCCACCAATTTAATCATTCTGTTTGCATCTATTTGTGAATCTGCCACACAATACAACCTTGCCTATCTGTTCCCTCCTGGTTTTGCTCCTATTACCTTGATTAAGCTGTCTTGCACCATTAATTTGGAGTTCTTCCACCCTCACCATCTGGATCTTCTTCCTGGCCACCCTAGAGTCCAATTCCACCTACCATATAGGAGATCCTCTTCACTCCCCCCTGCCAAACGTGCCTCCTGCCCAAGACTTCAATAAGTTGGGTTTTGTCTAAATCACTGTATTGGGGCTGGCCAACTAGGTTGTGCCCCATTCTGGAATATGATGTTTTCTGGCTACTGTGGTTAACTAAATTTTCAGTATTGCACCAATTGTGTACATGGCATTTCAGGCCCAGTCTACCTCCCCTGTGAGAGTCCAGCCAGACTCTGGTATGGTCTGTGACATCAGGCAATCACAGGCTACAAAAAACTGTGCTGATGTTTCTGCTGCCTTCCTGTCAGGGCTTTCATCTTTAACTCCCTGAATCAATTACTTTTTAGTAGACACAAAAAAACAAGTAATAGGAAGGCCTCAGACATTAAAGTTATATCATGGTTTGTTCAACACAGGGATTGAACCCAGGCTCTTATAGATTGTACCAGCTTTAACTTAACTTAACATCAAGTTTTAGGTTTAAATTATATTTTTATATGAAAGCCATTCAAACCTTTTTTATTTTGCTTTTGAAAAGGTTAATATAATCAATGAAGATGTCACATACCACTCAAACAATGATTGACTGTCTGGGCAGCCGTTGCTGCTCCCAAACCTGCTTCATTATACTAAGATATAGCCTGCAATACTCCTCTCCCTTTTAATAACCAGAACCACTGGTTATTAGTGCCATATTTTCTGTCATGTTTTCTGGGCCTTTTTTTCTGCTCTTTCTTCTCCATTATTGGATGCCACCTCCAACAATTGTTAGGATTGAACCTCATTCTTTTCATAAGCTTGAAGAAACTTTGACTTGCTCCCTCTTCTTCATAATTATCCTCTTAAGTGTTTTTACATGACCACTTAAGTATTTAAGTGAGATAAATTTCACCATTTTTAGTTGTTCTAGCAACAATAAATTTACCCTTTTTTTAGCTTTATTCCTTTCTTTACCACAACTTTTCTTTGTTAATACCTTACACCATGAAGGGGATTACCCTTCTATTTTGGTTATTAATTTTACTTTCTTGGTATATTCTATCTCTGGAGAGCCTCACTTGAAACATCAATTGATCAAACTCCTCACCTGATGACACTCAAACTGACAAGTCCCTGGCCCACTGATTTTTCAAATACCCTTCAGGGCACTAGAGACAAAATTTTCACTAAAAATGTGTGCCACCTTCTACTCCTGAAGCAGATGTCTCATTGGTTTTTCCAAGCATATCTTTCTATCTTGTTGTATACCTAGTTGGCTACTAACTCCAGGGAGGTTCAATTCCCTGATGATGAGATTTTTCTTCCTAGGCCAGTTGGACATCTTGTAATGGTAACAGTGCCAATAGGTTCTGTAGTAGCTGGACTGAATTTGGGGGCCCTGGCTCACAAGATTGAAAGTATTTTTCCTCTCAAGTGTGTCTCTGACACTTCCTTAAAGCTAGAGACTCTATGGTTGATCCCATGTGTTCTTAGGTCTCTTATTATAGCTTATAGTCTCTCAAAGCTAAACTTATGCAGTTAAGAGTGTGGCTATGATTGTCGTAAAATATGCAGCCTGGGTGCTGATTTCTACAAATAGTTAGTCTACTACTTCTTTATTTTAATACTATACCTGTTGTGGTATAGTGACAGCCTGGGTAAGGACAGAAGAATATAAGATAATAAGATAAAACTTGTGTTTATTTAGATAGTATTATACTTATATAGTATGAGGCAGGGGAATTGCCACCAGAGGCAGGGAGGCACAGACAGAAGGACTTCCCAAATGGAGGAGAGTGGATTGGCACAGCTAAAAGTCCCAGGCAAGAGAACAACTACTTCCCCGCGGCTTTCCTTAAGGAGGTAGATATAAATAACTTTGTTGTTCTATTTATAATCCCGGAAGTGAAGCCCATGCCTTGTGCACATTTGAAAGGCAAATTGAACACCCATTTTAGAGGCGTTTTAAATGTCTTTATCCCTAGTAAAATCAGGATACAATAGCGTGATTGCGCAATTGTTCTGTCACTTGATTCCTAGATGGATGATTTAATGTCTAATCCATTCAATCTGCAACATTTCCCTCCACTGGATTAGACAACAGGGTCAAGATTGGCTTGGCGTCTCTAGGTAGCGGCTATGGTGTTGGGGTCAATCACATGTCTTGTTAGGTGGGGGTTTGTTGCCCAATCCTTGGTCATTGGATTTGTGGATCTGTAGGCAACCAGTTGTGTTTCTTAGCTGTCATTCAGGCGATAGAACAGTTGGTGCGGTACTGGAAGAGTCTTATCAGTCTCCAATAAACACCTTGTTCTTTTATTCTTATTCCTCACACTTTGGTGCAATACTATCACAAACAGGACAACAACCCATGGAATTTTTTAATTAGGCTTTTGTTTTTTGGGTTATTGTCCTCATTGAGTCTTACTCTTGGTCACTAGGAGCAGCACGCATATACTGAGTGTGTACTCTAGTGATCAATTGCTCATAATGGGGCTCCTTAAGGGTGTAGGAGTTGGGGCCAGTCTTCTGGATAACTTGAACTGGGCCTTGCCAAAGGGAGGCAAGCTTGGATTTGCGGCCGTACCCTCTATTACTGAAGAAGTAGACTGAGTCTCCTACCATGTAAGTAGTTAAGGCAGGGCGTTTGGATGCAGCTTGTTCTAGGTCCTGTAACTTATGGTTTAAGTTTACAGTGTAGGCCTCTGATTGCAAGCAAATAAGAGTTTGAACCAGCTTGTTGAGGTACGCCTCTGGGGACACAGCCAGGCTGGGCTTTACCAAGGAATATAGTAAAGGGGGAAGTCCTGGTTGCCGGCCATAGAGCAGTTGAAAGGGCGGCTTTCCAGTGGCCCGGTGGTACCCAATTTTATATGCAAAGGTGGCTGCAGGCAGGAAGGTATTCCATTAAGTCTCATGTTGATGACTGAGCTTCCAGAGTATCTGGACCAGGCCCCTTAGTGAGCTCTACCATGCCATTTGCCTGTGGGTGATAAGGGGTGGATAGTGTCCCACAAATTCCCATCAGTTGGTTGAGGCGGGGGATGATATAACTGGTGAAGTTGGTACCATTGTCTGTCAGCAGAATCTGGGGGCAACCATGTTTTTATATGATATTCTCCAGGATGAACGTGGCTGTCACCAGTGCAGATTGGTTGGGAATTGCCTTGGCTTCTACCCATTTAGTCAGATGATCAACAGCTACAATGATAAACTTGTTGCAACTGTTGGTAGCTGGCAGGGGGCCCACTACGTCAATGGCTACAGTGTGGAAGGCAAACCCAGGGCGTATAAGTCTGTGTTGAAACTTGACAACCTTAGGCCTCTCAATGTTGCAGTCATGATAGTTGGCTAGCATATCTACTACGTTAGTGTGCATTCCTTCCCAGAAGCAGTGCTGATGTAGCAGAGCTAACGTCTTCTGTATGCCACCATAGCCAGTAGTCTTGTGAGCAGCCACCACTGAGTCCATGGGTAAGGATGGGCGTATATAGGGTAGCCAAAAGTCTTCACAAAGCTTCAGGAGTTGTCCCTTTAAGACCTTGGTATCAACAGTTAGCTTCTTGGGAGCTCTCTGTATCTCTACTGGCTCCTCCCCCCACAAAGAAGGATCCTCCATAAGCTTGTCATAGAGAATGTCAGCCATGGGGGATACTAAGGCAACAGTGGGAAGTCGGGAGAGAAAGTCAGTATTCTGGTGGGCTGCCCTGGCTCAATGAATGATCTCATAGTCATAAGCCTGAAGTTTAATGGCCCAGCACAACAGACGTCCTTTGGGGTCCTTGAGGGTCTTCAGCCATTACAAGGAGGCATAGTCTGTTATAACCGTGAAATGTACCCCATGGAGATAGACTCTGAAATGTTGGTAGGAGTATATCACAGCCAGACATTCTCATTTGGTGACAGTGTAGTTCCTCTTGTGAACATTAAGCGTACATGAGAAGTATCCAACAGGGTGTTCAAGTCCGTCGGAATCCAGTTGGGAGAAAACACCCCCAATTGCTGTCAGACTAGCATCTTTATGAACCACAAACAGCTTGGCAAAGTCAGGGTAGGCCAGCACAGGGGCTGCAGTCAGTGTTCCTTTGAGAGCATTGAAGGCAGGCTGGCACGCTGGGCTCCAGAAGAATTCCTTATCAACTTGGAGAAGCTGAAAAAGGGGGTCCCCCAGGGATGCAAAGTTGGGGATGAAGTGTCGGTAGTACCCAATCATCCCCAGGAAGACCTGCATGTCCCGCTTATTGGCCAGGCTCTGCATTTTCTCAATGGCTTCCATCTTCAGAGGTACAGGGCGGAGTCTATCTTGGCTAATGATGAACCCCAAGAACTCAAGATGCTCCTTGAAGAAGTTGCACTTGTGTGGCTTAAGCTTGAGATTAGCTGCAAGTAAACTCTGGAAGACTTCCTCCGGGTGTTGTAGGTGATCATTAAAGGTTTGAGAGAACACATTAATGTCATCCAGGTAGACTAAGACGCTGGTGAGTTTGAGGTTGCCCATCACTGCATCCATAGCCTGTTAGAAGGTAGCCAGGGCATTGGACAGAGCTTGAGGCATCCTTGTAGGTTGGAATAGCCCTTGGTCAGTGATGATTGTACATTTTTCTTGATCAGCAGGGGGTAGATTAATCTGCCAGTACCCACTTATAAGGTCCATGGCGCTGAAGAAATTGGTGCCACCCAGTTGGTCCAAGGTATTGTCAATACAAGGGAGGGGATATGAATCCTTCTTGGTAACTGCATTCAGTTGATGGTAGTCAATCACCACACAGTTGCTGCCATCCTTCTTTTTGAAGATCAGGAGAGGGGAAGCCCAAGGGCTTTTACTGGGGACCAGTAAGCCGGATCCCAATAGCTTCTAAAGTTTCTTATTAACCACAGCATGATTGGCTTGACCGTGCTGTATAGGTCTGGAACAGATAGGTGGACTGCCTTGGGAGTCAATATGATGAGCAACATCTGCAGCCTTGCCCAGGTCATAATCATCCTTGACAAACACATCCTTATAATGGGCAAAGAGATCCATAGCTTGATCCTTCTGCTCTTTGGAGAGGCCAGATAGGGAGTTGTGGCTTATGACTGATAGCACCAGTGGTTGCTCACATGGTATACCCAACTCAGAGAAGTCCGCAAAGGGAGCAGTCTGCTGCATGTTGTCATGCTCTTCCAGTTGTATATAAGCCAGAAGTTGGTGTTTGGAGACAACCATAGCTTCATAACTCATGTTAGCCAAGAGTATGAGTACCTCCTTCTTACTTGGCATGAGGATGCCTGGTGCAACCCATGGTTCTAGTCTGAAGGCATTAGGGATTCCAAAGATTTCTCCATGAGTGCCAGCTGATAGAGCCAGCAAGAGGCCTGTATTGTGGATCACCTGGGAGCCAGGTGGGGTAGTCACATTACAGGAGGTGTAGACTGGGATACCCTTGGCTTCCCCAATTGAGAGAGGTAGCACCTTGACCTTCTTATTACACAGCATATAGGCAACTGGAAGCTCTTCATTAGAGTACTCCAGATTAATGTAGTGCAGACGTTTGAACACTTTTTCCATGGGTTCCAGGTGCTTGTTATAGATGCAATAGAAGACTTTAATGCCATCCAGATAGACCAGGGCACATGAGGGCTTGAGGTCCCCCATCACAGCGTCCATAGCTTGTTGGAAGGTGTCTGGAGCATTAGAGAGACCCTGAGGCATCCTGGTAGGTTGGAACAGCCTTTGGTTGGCAAGGATGGCACAATTCTCTGGGTCATCTGGAGGGAGATCAATCTGCCAGTGGCCAGGTATCAGGTCCATGGTCAAGAAAAACTTGGATTTGGGGACCTAGTAGGTAAGATATTCTTGCATTCTCACAGTGTAAGAATCCAACGTTTCTGATTAAGAGGCAAAGTCAACCAGCGGAGGGGCATCAGAAGGCTCTGTTGTAAAGGAACAACAAGTGCCAGGGTCAGGCACAGGCTTTTCAGGAGGGAGAGGAGGGAGGTAAACCACAAATGCAGCCAAGGATTTCTTCTTGTCCTGGCTTCTTAGTAGTTTTTTGAGTGATCCTCATTATACTCCTCAATGCCAGAATCATCAGTGAATTCTTCCTTGCTCTGACTAGCCTGAGGTTTAGCTGCTTCAGAACCATCAGGAGTGAAGGGATTGCTATCAGGTTCCCAAGGAGACTCCAGAATACCTGCTGAAGGTGCAAAGCAGACATCCTATTCATTGCTTCTGTGACAGTGGTGGGAGTCAGGAAGGGGTAATGTAGTAAGGATCTTCTGAGATGAGGAACTATCAGCTTTAGCATTCCCATGCAATCCCATTAGAGTATCAGGGGTACTAATTGCTGAGGCATCTTCAAGGTGCTTGCTTAGTTGGTCCTGAAGGGAGTCAAGGAGAACATGTTGAGCATCTAACTCATCTAGCCACTCTTTCTTTTCCTGAAAGGCCAGAACTAATTCCTCTTTCAGAAGCCCCATCTGTCTCTTTTGAGCTTTTATAGTATCCCGAAGAGCAGAGAATCCCATGGTGCAGCTTTTATGGATGTCTTCTGGCTTAGGAGTTTTCTGTTAATGATCATAGAACTCCAGGGCAACATTCTGATTCATCTGGGTGGGTACCAAGGAAGAAAGTACATGTTCTATCTTGCTCATCCATAGAGCTATTCCAGAGTGAGAGTAAACAGCTTCTGATATACTTTGAGCAAGGTTTGGGGGCCAGAGCAGGGGCCAGAGCAGCTATCAGTTTGGAGGGTTCCATAATTAAGGGAGATTCCATCAGGAGAACAACAAGAAGAAGGAGGAGAATATTGACAGCATACTTCCTTCACCAAGGCAGGCTCCAAGGAGCAGGAGACGCGGTTCATGCCAGTTGCTTCAGTCATGGGGTCAGGCTGGATTGGTATCAAGGAAGTAAGGGCTTTTTCAATGGAGTTCATCCAGGAGATCATACTTGACTAGGAGCTGGCAATTTCTGAAAGTTGTTGGCAGTTAGGCAACCACTGGCTTAGTCCTAGTTGACCATAGGAAGAGCCATAGAGTCTACCAGATAGAGAGCCAGAAGCAGTGAAGGTTGATCCTGGAGTGGGTTGGGTAGAAGGAGCTGCAGGTATAGGCAAGGACATCTCTCCCTCCACAAAAACAGGGCCGCAGGGGTAGAAAGAGAGGAAACTGTGGTTTGTAGAAGCCATGAGCGCCAATGCCATAAAATATGCAGTCTGTGTGCTGATTTCTACAAATAGTTAGTCTACTAATTATTTATTTTAGTACTATACATGTTGTGGTATAGTGACAGCCTGGGTAAGGACAGAAGAATATAAGAAGATAATAAGAAAAAACTTGTGTTTATTTAGATAGTATTGTACTTATATAGTATGAGGCGGGGGAATTGCCACCAGAGGCAGGGAGGCACAGACAGAAGGTCTTCCCAAATGGAGGAGAGTGGATTGGCACAGCTAAAAGTCCCGGGCAAGAGAACAACTGCTTCCTCACAGCTTTCCTTAAGGAGGTAGATATAAATAAATTTGTTGTTATATTTATAATCCCAGAAGTGAAGTCCATGCCTTGTGCACATTTGAAAGGCAAATTGAACACCTGTTTTAGAGGCATTTTAAATGTCTTTATCCCTAGTAAAATCAGGATGCAATGACGTGATTGCACAATTGTTCTGTCACTTGATTCCTAGATGGATGACTTAATGTCTAATCCATTCAATCTGCAACAATGTTTTAACTTATTCTACAGATCCACTACCAGGCATTAAGAGTTAGAAGAGGACTTTAACCAGTTTGATGTTCTTTAAATAGTTGTTTTCTAGCATTAAATCCCTCAATAGAAATTCAGCTTGTTATAAAAGTTGCTACATTTCCCCCTTCTAACTTCTCACTCCCAGTTCTATATAAACCTCTAAAGTTTTCTTTATTCAAATTCTCAATCAATAAAAATCTATTCTTTTGATTATTTATTGTATTTAGTTTTTTCCTTCACTACACTATGACACTTCACAATTTCCCACCTTAGGGGGAAGTTGCTTTAAGTGGTTTGTGATTTTGATTATGTTCCAGCTAGTTTTTCCTCTGTTAACTTTGATTACAGATCAGTTACAGGGACTGAGGCAAATTATATCCAGGATAAGGAGTGGACTACTTCTGTACCAAGAAGATGATATATCACATCCTTGTTCTCTGGATTCCTTCAAGTTAAGGGAAAGCCCCAGCAAACTCCAAATCAACCATCTTCTTTGACTGTCTTCCACCCTCTTGCCACCACCTTTTTGTTGTCATACTTGGGATTATATATGTTTCTTGGGCATTTCAATCCCCTCCTGAGATGCTATCAACTATTTTTAGAAATATTTCACCTAGGAAAACTTTTCTGTCCCCATTGGATCATTATTCACAGGATTGAATTTTTTTGCCTTGGCCAATTGAGTAGAAATTTTGCTTCCTACAGGGTGGTTTTCTGATAAATATGATTTATGAGAATTTAATCATAGTGTTTTAATTGTCTTAAATGTGTCAAAAAAGTTTAATAAAATACAAACTCTCAAATAGTGGTTTAAAAAATGCTCTATTGGAAATTTTATTAGGTTTAAAAGTGCTGTCATGACATCTAATCAATTTTTAAAGTACCAAGGTTCTGCCCAGCAAATTTTTTAGTGATGCTTGTTTTCATTTTGAACTATTATGTTGGTTATTACTAGCTAAAAAGGTAATTAGCACAAAAATTACCAAATGAAGACAATAGTGTCTAGGTAGTCAGGATTGCTCAACTGCTTCCCAGTTGGAACAATAAAATCTTTTATCAAGAATAAGAATATTCCACAGATTTTCAGTGCCAAAATTTTGGAATTCTTCAAGTCATTAAAGTACATGTCTATAAAAGGAATTGGGTGATTCTGGAATGTATTGGAGTGTATTCTTAAGGGTTAAGAATGTGTAGATTTTTTTGCTAAGATCTTGATGAGTGATAATGTTATTTCATATATTGTGATAAGAATCCAGGTGTTATTCCAGAACCAGAGGGGGTTTCAGCATATTATACCCTGAATTATATATAATGAAAATATAATTATAATAAATAAAGAAATATTCTTATGACAAATATTGCTTTTCCTTCAAATATTTAAGTTTTATGTATTTGGATTTTAACTGGAAGAAGACTATCATATAATGGAATACATATGGTCTCTAGCTAAGACTATGGGAAGTAAAAACACATAAGTGATCATCAGATGTCAGAAAGTTGAATCTCAGGATTGATCACCTGAAATCTGAGCTCACCAAAGCTCACATAAGGGATTCTCTCTTATACCAAAAAGAGCTAGGCTGGGAATAATGGAAAAGCAAGAATGAAGTTACTGGATCCTCTAAAAAAGAACACACTCTTTTGTTATCATAGAGGTTTAGCACACACCTGCAGCAGGAAAATAGATGAGTATCTTAATATTTTCTACTTATGGAAAAAATGCTGGACAAGATCAAGGGAGTCCTCAGCCAATGTGAAATATGTGAGAAGTACACTTACTCTAAAATATCCTCAAATCTTTAATGACAATCTCAATAAGTCAACCATTCAAGGTATGGGCACTTGGTATTTTGGGAACCATACCAGGAGATAAAAAAATCAAAAAAGACATCATCATATCTATTGACTATCCAACAAGATATCCTATAGCTCAAGGAACAAAAAAACACAAAGGAAACAATATGATAAAGTTCATAGTTAAAGAGATTATTGCCAAGTTTGGAAATCATGAACTCCTAATTAAAGATGTAAGAACTGAATCCACTACCATTGAAGTCAATTTATATATTCCTAAAAACAGTGTCAAACACACTGTTGCCAGACCTTATCACCTACAGGCTAATGATAGGGTTGAAAAGTTAAATGGCTTTCTGGTAGAAGCCTTAAGCAAACTATCAGCCAGAAATCTTTGCCTCTGGGCTGACATTCTACAAACAGCACTAATAGTGTGCTGCACCTGCATTAATTGTAAAATAGGGAAAAGCTCATGTGAACTTGTTTATGACAATATGTGGCTTGATACAATAATATATAATATCATTATTCTATATTTAAAAAATTATATACTTGAAAATCACAATCCTTTTAGGCTATTAAAACAATACCATAAGGTTGAAGTTGTGTTTCTAGAAACAAGGGTGTTGAAAATAAGGTGGTACCATATTTCAATAAATTCAACATTGTGGATTCAACATTAATTATAATTAAATGAGTGTTATTATAATATTATTACATCATGAAAGAAAAATTACAATCATGGTGTCAGAATTAAAGTAGATGCTAACCATAGTCTATGTGTGTGATACTGTGTTTGTGAATTAACGTAGATGAACGCGTATATATATGATATAATTAAGCTATTTTTTTTAAAATACTATCTATTATATTCAGCTAATGAAGATTTCTTCATTATAGCACCTTGAATTAACTCATAAGCTCTCCTCAAAAGATTATAAAAAGAAAAAACATCTTCTTGAAGTGCAAATTAGACATATTATTTGAATTATGAGCAAAACCATAACTTAATATAACATTAATGTCAACAATAAGCACCATATTTCACCCTGTGTATAAAAATCAACTTAACTATAGTATTTGATAAAATTTAAAAACTAAGTGTAAAAAAGGTTTGGAGAATCGGGGCATCGATCCCCGTGCCTCTCGCATGCTAAGCGAGCGCTCTACCATTTGAGCTAATTCCCCCTTTTAGCTTTTTATTTATTACACTTTATTTTATTTGACTTACAAAGAGAATAAATTTCACCAGTTTAAAGAGAAACTTTTAAAACTTACATCATTAAAAATAAGTTCAATAATATTAATATCATTTTAAATATATAATTATAATAAAAGATTTATAAAAAACCATAAAAAGGATTTGACAAGCACATGTAACCACATGTGAAAAACATAGTCTCTTTATATAGTAGTTTTAAAAGCTATGGCAAAAAGAGAAAATACTTTGGATTTAAATAAAAAACTCAGATTTAAACAAAATTAAAAATAAATAAATCTATTGTAAATTAATATAAACTTATTAGTTTTAATTTTTTTACATCTGAGTTGTTTTTGTTTAAATTTGAAGTATTTTTGCTTGTCGCCATAGCTTCTAAAACTACTGTACAATAGTTTAAAGTTACCCTTGAAAATAAAAAATTGTAAAAATGAAGGAATGTTGCAACTGAGTTTCCAGACTTGCCTGCTAACATATCTTACAATACACAGGGGGCGCTTGATGAGCTGCCCCTTGATGTATCTAATATTTATGGACTAATCTGATGGCAATATCAAATGACAGGTACTTCATCCTAATTAGGAGCGTTGCCAATTTGACTTGCTGGTTCCCGCACAAGTTATTCCTTGGTTCCAAACCTTACATGGAACTTCCCACTATGCCACCCCCTTGTGGCCTTGTGAATTTCCCCATATAATATATTAATCACAAAATTCTACAATAAACAATACCTTATTCTTATTATTATGTCCTTTTTATTGGACTGTTGTCTTCCCCAATTCCAAATACTGAATCTTCATTGGTTCAGTTGCAACAGTGGTAGCAGCGGTAGGTTATCAACCTACCTGAAACAAAATTTCCCCAAGAAAGGACAGAGTACAGGCCATATGGCTACTCCCCAACAAGAGATCTTCCTGCCAATCCCTTAGGGGGACATCCCTGATGGGTACATCATCTATCAAGACCAGTTAGTTCTCATCATTGTGTACAGTTGGCTTTGCCTCAGGCATTGTGACACCAGCTTCACCCCGCCCCAGTCAGACCTGTCCCAGCGCATGCTCAACCTTCAACTAGAATCCTTTGCTGGTGGCATCAAGGGGGCTGACATTGTCAGTTGGCTCCAGTCTACTGAAACCCGCCTCCGCATCTGCCAGGTTCCTGAGCCCATGTGGGTTGCCACTGTGTCTGGTTGCCTCACGGGGCCTGCCGCTGTGTGGTTCACTAACTGGGCAAACCAGGACTTTGACGTTACCTGGGCGGCATTTTGAGATGCCGTCAAGTCCTGTTATAGCAAAACCTTCTCCCCCATTGTTGTGGGAACTCCTCTTCTAGCAATCAAACAAACTGGTTCTGTTCCTGAGTACCTTGCTGCCTGGCAACAAGCTCTTGCTGCGGCCCCAGAAGCTGTGATCAACAGAAACACAATGTTACTCACTCTCATTGTCAATGGGTTAAAACCCCATATCTGCAAGTGGGTCCCCATAGGTTGCTGAACTTCCATTGATGACTGCTATAAGGCCATTGTGGAGGCTAACAACCAGGCCTCAATGGGCTTCTGCCGTACCAGTGACACTCCACCCCAACCACGTACAACATCTGGCAATGGCCACAGTCAAATAGGCCGCCACCAACCACGTCAGCAGGATAATGGGACCAAACACCCCCACAAGGGGGAGCTTCAGCTAGCGCAGATTGAGAATCAGGGAAAAGCCTGGGGATTGTAGCAATGAGAGGCCTTACAACCCCACCTGACCCATCCTCTCAATCCTTGCTTGCAAAAAATCCCTGTGACTACAACATTTACAAAGTTGAAACCCTGGACGTCTTTCAAGTCCACAGTGACAACCCAGTATTACAAGCAAGCCATTCCTCAAATAAAGTAACACACTTGTCCTATCCCTTCTGTTTCTGTGGGAACACCCACAAATTACTTGTAGATACTGGGGCAACCACACTATGGTGGACCAGGTGTTCACTGACTTTCAGCAATTAGACCAAGTGCCCAGCAGGTTCAAAGCCGTACAGGTAGCTGACTCCCGCAGAGTGGCCATCACCCACGAGACGGTACCCTTCTCTGTGAGAATGGGTAATGTCCAGGTTAAACTCTCTGGGCCAATCATGGCAGGACTCAGCCACGACGTGATTGCTGGTCTGGACTGGCTTTGGAACAACTGTCCCTACATTGATTGGGATACCTTCTGTCATCACCCTCAACAGAAATGGGGTGGGGTTCCAGATTTATCCTGTGGGAATGAGCAAGTTACTCCATGATACTGTGTTTGTCAGAATAACAGAGACAGGCTCATATGATTTAAAGGGGGGAAACTAGACTTTAACCAATGTTCAGTCAAAGTTATCTGCGCTGAACCACCAGCGGTCCCCCCTTGGCATCTTCACCATCACCAGCGCTTGCGGCACTTCTTGAGGAGTACAAGGATGTATTCAGTGAGACACTTGAACAACTACCTCCTCCCTGGGAGATCCAGCACGCTGTACAACTTCAAGGATTGTTACCTAAAGCACAACCATTATACTGTCTCACACCAAAGGAAGATGAAACCCTCTGCCAGCACCTTGTGGACGCGCTCAATAAGGGCTTCATTTGCCCCTTGCTCTCTCCATACGGGGCAGCGGTCTTCTTTGTAGCCAAGAAGGACGGGTCCCTTTGCCTGGTCACAGACCACCACACTTTAAATGAGGTGACAGTTAAGAATAAGTACCCCCTGCTGCTGATTGAGAACCTGTTTGATACACTTGCAGGTGCAAAGGTCTTTAGCAAGATTGGTCTCACTGCGGGGTACAACCAGGTTTACATTGCACCAGGGGATGAGGCAAAAACTGCCTTCTGCACACGCTACAGGGTTGTTTGAGTGTCGTGTCATGAACTTTGGAATGACCAACTCTCCCTCCACCTTTGCCATATTGATGAACAAAGCATTTGAGGAACTGATTGGGAAATGTGTGGTTGTGTACCTTGACAACATTATTTTCTTCAGCCAAGATCAAACCACACACCTCTAACACCTCTATGCTGTCCTTGACACCCTTTGGAAAAACCAGCTAAAAACTAAACCCTCCAAATGTGAGTTTCTCAAGTTGGAGCTATTATTCCTTGGGAATACCATCTCTGCTCAAGGGATAAAGCCCAACCCTGCCAAAATCAAGGCCATCACCAGCATGCCGCCCCCCATCAATGTGGGCCAAGTGCAAACATTCCTAGGCATGGTTGCCTATGTGTGCAAGTTCATCCCCAATTTAAGGGAATTGATTGCACCCCTCACTGAGCTCCTCAATACCAAGCAGCGCTTCCATTGGACTCCTGCCAGAGATCAAGCCTTTGAGATGTTGAAGCAAAGACTCACAACCGCACCAGTCCTGCAGTTCTCCAATCAAAACCAACAGTACAAACTCAAGACCAATGCCTCTGACACGGCCATAGGGGGTGTGCTAAGGGTAGAAACTGACAATGGCGTCTTCCTCCCTGTGGCATATGAGTCCTGAAAACTTACTGACTCAGAACAACGCTACCCCATCCATGATAAAGAATTGGCAGCTATTGTACACTGCGTCAAGAAGTAGCGCTGTTACCTGTAAGGTGCTACCTTCCCACCCCACATTCTGAAAGACCACAAGTCACTTCAGTACTTCAACACACAGTCCCACCTAACACGCCGCCAAGCAGGATGGGTGGAGCGCCTATCCCCTTACCAGTTACGCATTGAGTACAAGGCTGGGAAGGAATCTTTCACAGCTGACGCTCTTTTGCAACTCTACATAGCGTCCATTACTGGGGATGATGGTTTGGATCCAGATTGGCCCATGCTCTACCTCCGCCCTGAGGCGTCCCACTACGAGGGCCTTAACTCAGTAACCATCTCCAAGTTGAAGGACAACAAAAGTCAGTTCACCACCAATGCTGGTAACGTCTGCTGCCATGGCAGAGACAGGTGAAAAGACGCCTTACATTCCCACCACGCAACAAGGGGACAAAATATTACACTACCCCTAAACCCTGGGTCACATCAGAGGGCATAACCTCTTCAAGATCATGAAACAGAAGGTTTGGTGGCTGCGCATGCGTCAAGACATCTTGGACCTCCTTGAAACGTGCGTGTTGTGAAAAAAGAACACGTCCAAACCTGCACCCCCCAAGTCTGTCCTGCCCATCAAGGCCATGGAACCCTTTGAGCAGTGGGCCCTCAAAATTGTGGGGCCACTCCCCAAAGACAGACTGGGAAAGAAGTACATTATCACTGCCATCAACTACTTCACTTGCTGGCCAGTGGCCTGGGCAACAACCAACCACACTGCCACCACCATCACCCACTTCATTGGAAAGGAGATTGTGGCACACTTTGGGCAACCCAAACACCTCATCATAGATGGCGGTCCTGAACTAGTTAGGCATGTCATGAAGGCATACTGCGCCAAGAACGCACTCCAACATATCATTACAACCCCCTACCATCCTCAAGCCAATGGATGCGTGGAACATTTAAATGGCTCACTGGTTCAACTGATTGCCAAGCTTTCACAAGAGCATCCCAACACTGTGTGGACTGAACACCTGCCCACTGCTCTACTCATCCTTTGAGCAAGAATCAACAGGGGCACAGGGTTCAGCCCCAGTACCCTGGCCTTTGGAACACCTGACTGTCTGACGGGGGTTGAACAGGGGAAGCTACAGTCCAAGGTCCTTGACAAGCCCCCTAGCAACAACCCCATCCCTGGACCAATGGCGTGCCAAAGCCCAGGAAATTAAACACAAGCAGATTGAAGGGGGGACAAAGTACCTCAAAGCTAGATACGCTGTAGGTGACCCCGTCTACACCCTCAATCCCAATTCTACCAAGTTGGAACCCAACCACCTAGGGCGCTTCAAGATAGCTGCAGTCTATGACAGTCACACCTACCAACTTGAAGATGCCCAAGGAAACACTAAGAAGCTTCACCATGATTGCTTGCGCCCCTGCCGCGCCATCCCCACACAAAGGTTGTTTGTGCGGACCTTCCCAGACCTTCCGCAGACTCCAGTCCTGGTGTCTGACAACAAGCAGGGGGAAAGGGGGGTGTTGCAACCAAGTTTCCAGACTTGCCTGCTAACATATCTTACAATACACAGGGGGCGCTCAATGAGCTGCCCCTTGATGTATCTAACATTATGGACTAATCTGATGGCAATATCAAATGTTGGGTACTTCATCCTAATTAGGAGCGTTGCCAATTCGACTTGCTGGTTCCCGCATAAGTTATTCCTTGGCTCCAAACCTTACATGGAACTTCCCACCATGCCACCCCCTTGTGACCTTGTGACCTTGTGGCTTTCCCCATATAGTATATTAATCACAATATTCTACAATAAACAATACCTTATTCTTATTATTCTGTCCTTTCTATTGGACTGTTGCCTTCCCCAATTCCAAATACTGAATCCTCATTGATTCAGTTGCAACAGGAATATAAAAATTAAAAATAAATATAGTTTAACTTTGATCTTTTATTGTATAAGACATACAAAAAATCTAATTTTTTTAAAAAAGCTGGATAATTCTTTTTTGTTTGAAATTTCAAAAGCAAAATTAAGTATATGTCTGTTTTATACATTTAAGTTTATATTAACTCATGCTTAATTTGACTCATTTTATTATTTTTTTAAAAAGTAAAAATGGTTTAATAGTTTAATAGTTTTTTTTGCAATAAACTGTGTTATTTGGTAGCTCTATATAATATATCAAAGTTAAAGTATTTACTACCAAATAAAACAAAAAAAGCTGCAGGAACAAACCAAAAACTTATAGATTATAAAAGAATAAATCATAAAATTAATACAAGATCCTAAAAATAACATTAAAATAATACAACCTTATTTCATAAATCTATTACTGTTATTAAAGACATCAAAAGACCAATATTTCATGTCAAAACTGTGAGCTTGACCCCCAACAAGATTTCACACCAGAAACCCTATATCTGTCAACTTGACTATCCTGTCATACAGATCCAAATGCAAAATATAACTTGATCTACCAAACCAGGAAGCAAGAAACAATACCAATTTTAATCTAGTAGCAACTTGATTTAGTGCTTTACTCACTAGTAGAAACAAGCCACTTCTCTTGCTATCCAAATGATTGATTTGAGAGAATCTAGTTCCTTCTAAGCAATCACTACAGCTATATAATCCTAATATCTTAATAAAAATTATTATCTAGTTTCCAAAAATTTCCCCCTTGTAACTCTGTTAATACAGCAGAGTTGCAACATTCTGATAAAAATTAAGGGAATAAGCCATTTCCTGGTCTCAATGCAATCATGCAGGGATACAATAGGTCTGCCAGTGGTAAAGCCCTAGTCAGTGGCAGTTTAGCCTGTGAACCCTATCCATAATACTACACAGGAGTTTGTTCTTTCTCTTTTAACCAGCATGCCTTATTTGGTCACCACACACAGGCTACTGTCAATCAGAACCAAAAACCAGCACTATTATCCACCAGTAGCCAATCAAATCAGGTTATCCCCAAGGAAAGTGAAAATCAAGGAACAGTCAATCAGATGGTTAAATTTGGTTCCCAAGATGGACACATCCCTCCTTCAGCTAATCAGCTGCCAAGAATCAGAAGGAAGCTCATAACCCCCAAAATTGTCCAGCAAATGGTAAAATAATGAGGGATGCTATCAGGGATCTAACTTTGGGTGGCCAGCCTGTTGTTTTCTGGGAACACATTGGCTGCAAGTTTAGCAGGAAGGGCCCGCCACAAGATATGGGCTAACTTGAAAAGATACAAGAAGGACTTTCCCACCAAGGACCACATACCAGCAGCCAGGATTATAGTGTCAATCACCCCAGAGAGGGTAGCAACTGTGATAAGTTTGACTCCCTGGTGATTGGCTCCCTGGTGCTTGACACTATAGTAAAGTGAGAATTCAGCTTTTTCCCTGATTGACAACTGGAAATCAACACTTTTTTAATTAACAGATCTTGATGTAATGAAAACTCTTAATATAAAAATTATCTCTTACATCTATGGTATACTAAGCTGACCCCAGAGAGCGCAAAAATGCAATAAAAATTGTATTTTAACTAATGAGAATAAGGAGAAATAAGCATTTATTCTAATTTTACTATGTAATTTACACTCTTTATTATAAAAATATTTTTGATTACCATAAAAAATAAAATTCCAATGAAGCAAGAATGAACATAAACATAACAATAAAAGTTATGCAAAATATGAAGAAATATTAATATTTATTTGAATTAGTTCATATAAGTATAAATGTGAATTTCTTTTGTTTTATTAGGAAATTAACAAAAATTAAGATATTTCACTCACTTTCAACTATAACTATTCATCTCAAACTTACCATGTATATATAAAATAATTACTGCTATCTAATTAAATCAAAAAATAGAAAAATTAAAACTAAAAACTAATTGATCAAAACTAAAAAGAAAAATTAAAGTAAAACAAGTTAAAGTTAAAACCATAAAAGCAAGCAAGTTTACTCTTCATCCTTCTTCCCCCTTTTCATTTTAGACCCTTCCAGGAGGGCAGTGACAATAAGTTCAAGATGCTTCTTAAGCTCAGAGGCATTGTATTTGGGCTTAGCCTCACCCTGAATGGCCTTAGAAGAGGGTGGAGCGGGTTGTAGGCTTGGTGGGGGGGGGACACAGTTGGCCAAGTTACACAGCTTGGAGATGGTTTTCTCCTGCTCATGCTGCAGGAGGGAGAAGAACTTATTGAACTTTGGATGAAGCCCAAATTTGGCCTTAAGATGCTTGTGATAAGCCTATAGTGCCAAGGTGGTCTTGAGCTCTCTGTTGATGGCTGCCCAGTAAACGTTCCAACTGGCCTTGGTGTGGGCCTTGCCTTGCCTCTGCGTGAAAACCTTCCCAATCCACTGGGGCTCAAAGTACTCAAGGAAAGGTGTGAACTATGTATGCTTTGCTATGTAAGGATCCTTTGAGAGAGCCTCAATCTCCTTTGCAGTGTGCTCTGGCTTTAAAAAAGCCAAGGCACTAAATTGTGCAAGCACAAATTTGCAGGTGTCCAAAGTGTCCCTCCGGCTCAACCTACTAAGCTTGGCATGGGCCTTCACATTGCAAGCAACTGCTTGGCGGAAGTGGAAGTGGCACCCCTGCACCTTCCTGCTGAACAGCTGCTCAAATGCATTGAACTGAGCAGGCTCAAAGTCCATGATGTAAATGTGAGGCCCCAGAGTTCTCAGCCTTACCTTTTCCTCCAAGTACAGGGTGACCTGGTCCTTGTCAGCGGCAGGAGGGTTTGCGCAGGTGTGTGGGGGTCTTCTTGGCATTGTCATTGTTGTTGTCAGGAAGGAAGGAAAGTGCTTGGTAAAGGATTGAGAACACACATGTGTAAATGGCCTTGGTGGCCCCAGGGAGAAGGAAAAAAGCAAGTGGAATCACCTGGATGTCAATCTGGGCATGATCATACAGAGCTGTTTGAACATCCAGGGGCAAGTGGCAAAGGTATCATCAACTAGCCAGGTTGAAGCCCTTTTTAACTCCAGCAGGTTCTTCTAAGTGGCGTAGCAGATTATGCGGTCTTTGCTGCCAGGCCCATTGTCATGGAGGAGGAAGTGCTCCCCACTTGGAAGCTGCTTGAGCTCGTGGGTGAGTGTAAGCTCAGAGAGGACATCTGAGGCCTTGGGGGGAGGGGAATTGGCAGAAATTCTCTTATTGCTGATGAATTAACCAGTTGCTCCTGGGTGGGCACCAACTTGAGATTGTTGGGTTACAGGTGTTGAAGGGCCTTGATGGCCAGATCTGAAGCGTGGAGGTTGGAAGAGGTGGGGATCACTTGGACAAGGTACCACTTCAGCATCCAAGTAATCAGGTGATAGGGGGACTCACAGGTGTGCTTCCCTTTTTCAGCAGTAACCTGCTCCCAGCCCTTGGTGTTCAGCCAGGCACCACAAGTCTTATCCTTGCAGACAAAGTGCTTGCTTTTGGTTTGCTGTTTTTGATTATTACAATTGAAAATGTAATTATCTGTGACATAACCAAGGCCGCCCTTTACAGACATGATTAGGAAGTAACAGGGGAAGAAAATGGGGACTTTGAACTCTCCATCCATATTGCAGATATTGTGGATGGCCAGGGGATCCCAAGCCACGTGACCAGAAGCTTTAAACTTTTTGGAATATTCTCCAGGCTCATCCTGGGGGTCAGATGAGGGAGGGGGAAGAGCCATCAGGAGGAGAAGGGGAAGGGTTCTTTGAGGCCTGCTTAGAAGCCTATTTTTCTTACTAGAAGAAGAGGTGGGCTCCTTGACAGCCTTTGACTTCTTTGTACAGTGCTCCTTGGTGGGTTTGAAGCCAGCCTCTGACTTGTAAAAAGAGTAATCAGTGAGGGAGTCATCACTTTTATTTGAGGACTTGGGGGGAAGTTGAAGATGAGGGTGGAGGGGAGGAGGAGTAGGAGGAGATGGGGTGGGAGACTTTGCCTTTGCAGGCTTCTTGGCACGCTTGGGAGTGGAGGCAGTTTTTTTTAGCACTTTGAGGCTTGGCACTTGGTAGGCTTGTTGGATTTAGATGATCTTGACTAAAGAAAAGTTTAGTTTTGTAAATAAAACAGTATGAAAGATATGAAACACAAAGAGGTAAAGCAAAGCAAAAGTTAAATGAAAAGTATGAAAATAAAGTTTTATTTATCAAGAAAAAACATAACAAAGTAGACAGAAGCAAAATAGAATTCAAAAGTATATATATAAAGGTTAAAACATAGAAAATAAATGAAATTATGATGAAGCATCAAAGATGTTAGGTTCAGCATAATATCTTAGTGCTAAATCAATATAAAAGTATAACTAAAAATCAAAAAAGCATATAAAAATTATATGGGGAGTAGCAGGAAGAGTAGTAAATTATAATTGCAAATATGTATATATATTATGTGGTTTTATTTTTATTGGGAGCTAAAAGTTCAAAACATAGTAAAGTGTTGAGTTTGGCACTGTTGATCATTTGAAAAAAACTGAATTCTCACTGTTGAGTATGCTGGAGTCAAGCAGAAAAATCAAATTTACTATGTTTTTTACATATAAAACTTGCTTAAATTTAAAATGGGTTCAAAAGTTAACCCCAAAGCAGGGCAGTTTCATATGCTCATAAATAAAAAATACAACATAATTTAAAAAAGTAAATGAGTGGGAAGGTGTTTATTAGTGATAATATTATGCTGGGAGGAGCTGGGAGTGAATTATTTACCATAGTGTTGGTTAAAATGTTAAGAAGTTCTCTGTACTAATCCCAAAGTTAAAGTGTTGAGTGGATGGGTGTTGAGTGGCGCTCAGTGTGTCACTTATTAATTTAACCTTAATTCTGAGCCTTTGATTAGTTAAATCCAAAACTGATCATGTGGAAAGTGGATAGAGTTAAAAAGAGGGGGTGTCAAATTTCTGTTTTTTATATAAATTACATATGAAATCTCTTAATAAATTGGGCTTAATTTATGTGGCACCACTTAATCCACAAGCCCAGGAATGACATAATGTAAAACAAGTGGGCTAGTTGATTAATGACTATACCACTAAATACAGTATAGTGGTGCTTGGGAGCTTAATCAACAGCTATGGACACTAATAATAAACATACAATAGTAAATAATAAAATTTATATAAGCGCATATGTGTTTTATTAATAAAATTAGGATTTGGCTTAAAAAGTGTCAAACTGGTCACTTTTTGTTTTAGAGTATTGAACACAAGTTTTTTCATTTCTATTAGTAAATTTAATTATAAATTGCCCCTTAAATTGGTATTTTAGCTAACTGAATTATTAAACAGAGTTGAGTTTGAGTAAATTTAACCTTGGTTTTTGGTTTTGAACCCCTAAATTACTAGTAAAAATCAGCTTAAAATCAATTAAACCAAAAATACTAATAGATTCACATATGCAGCACTCAACTCCCTGGTACTTGACAAAGTGTCAAGTACCAGGGAGTCAATTAACAGGGAGGCAAACATACCACAGTTGCTAAGAGGGTGATATACACAATCCCAAATAACTTGTTGGTGTGGTCCACAAGAAGTTTGGATGGGGACATGGGCATGGGTTTAGGAGTAATTGGTGGCTCCATGTCCAATTGATAAGCGGGTAGGTGGTTGTCCTTGTCTTTGAAAAGGATGGATTTGGAGTAATGCCAGGGTCTTGTCTATATAATCTTACTTAAAAATCCAACTAGGCCAGGGGATCTGCTTTTAGGATGTTTTCAAGGGTAATTTACTTGTATTTGGGCTTCAAAGGGTATTCTGTATAGTGGACAGGACCAAAAGAAGCACCAGGAGGTCAATAAACTGCAGGCAGTGGGACAGGCAACCCAGAAGATCTGAAGAAGATTTGGTAAATGGCAAGAATAAAAAATGGTAGCAAATGGGGGAAACCAATGTCTCATAACCCTTTTATTTAAAAATGGCAATGTAGTATCAGCGTGAAGTCTATGAGTCTATATAGCATCCCAATGCCAAACTTCACATTTTCCATAAATGGATTCTCAACAAGTCAGGAAATCTTTGGTCAGGAGGCTGGGACTCCCAGGTTTGGGAGCAGCAAAATGGCACCATTACTGAGGGGTTGCTCATTGGTGGAGGGCTCATGGAAGGTCACCTAAGACTTCTGTTCTCAAGCTTAGGTCACAGGAGCGGGCCCAAAGCCCACATTTTCCTTGGGTAACTGAATCTGATTAGTTACCAGAAAGGACTTCAAGTTCACACAGCTTGCAGAGGGGCTTCCCTTGCCCTCATTAGGCAATTCAAGAAGTTCCCCTTTTCACATCACTACTGTTAAGTTCATGTTGGTATTCTGGCTTTGGGGGTTATCCTGAGCTTCAGCTTGTGGGGGGTTTGACCCCAGAAAAACGCAGGCAGGCAGCCCCTCAGTCCTCTGGGCTAGCAGCTTGCAGGGAATCAGGGCCACGGTTTGAATCTCACCCTTGGGCCCAGGTTTCAGAGGGGAGGAAATTGTCAATCCTGACAGATGCATATGTTCCTTGGGGAAATTTTTATTGCAATGGGGTTTGAAAATTCCACTGTGGCTGCAACCCTGCAAGATTATGCCAGCTGTGATCCCTCTCCCAAGAAAACTCCAGGTGGTTCTTGTACATTGTGTCACAGCTCATACTGGTGTCCAGCTGGACTCTCACAGGAGAGGCAGGCCAGGCCTGGAAGGCCATGTCAAAATGGGGGCAATCCTGACAAGATAATTGGCTGCAGTGACCCAGGGACATCAAATTCCAATATAGTGCACAAACTGAATGGCTAACCCCAACACTGTAATATAGACAAAACCGAGCTTACTGAAGTCCTGAAAAGGAAGGGTGTGGGGTTCCTGGTCACCAGTCCCCATAGTGTGTTCTGGGTTGTAGCCAGGGACCGGCTTGGAGGAGTTGTCATTCTCCAACAGGGGTTAAGGGTCAGTGAGAAGCTTATACTTGGCTTGCATAAGGGCAAACTCCTCCAGTACTTTCCTAATCACCAAGCAAGCATCTCCACTGTACACTTGTACTTCAGCAGGCGCCAGCCCTTCTGTAGGCTAATACCAATCCTGTAATAGTCTCACAAACTCTCCCCCAATGAACTCTCTTCTTCTATTTGTCATCTCCAAATGCCTTGTCACCTTCTCCCACTCCTCCTGGACAGATCTACTAGAGGAAAACTTCCTGCAACCTAGGCAATATGATTTCTCATCCCCTGGGCTAGGATAAAAAATATGGGGCAGTTGACTCATGAGACTTATATACTCTTTTCATACGGGAAATTCAGATAGGGGCCATAATAGGCGCTTGATTCACTGTCATAAGGAAGATCCCCTTAGAAACCTTCTGAGATATGGCCTTGGGGTAGGGAATAATAAAGGGTTTGTGCCAATACTTGGAGTCCTTCAACAATCTCTTGGACTCCTTGTACTTGGTCTTTGACTCCTGCTCCATGGTCTTGGGCTCCTGAACTTTGGTCTTGGGCACCTGCACTTTAGTTGTGGGCTCCAGTGTCTTAATCTTAAGCTCCTGCGGTCTGACCCAGCTCTGGCTTCCTATCCTTGGTCTTCTGCTCCTTCTGTAGCTTTGGTGGCCTTTGTAATCCACTTGATCCAGTCCCTGAAGAGTCTCAGATAGCTCTCCCTTTTATAGCCCCTTGTTTCAGACCAAAAACCTCTCTTAGAACTCTGGTTCTTCAAAGCTTAAACTATCCTGTTTATCTTTTTCTATATTATATTAAACCTTTAAACTTACTTCAGCCAAGGAAAGCCCTGAATTTTCTGCTTTTACTCCTCATTTTTTAGGCTTTAACTCTTAAGTTAAAGCCCTTAAAAAACTGATCAAGTAGACTCCGGTTTGCAGCTAATCATACACCTTGCTTCAATGGTTTTGCCAAAACAGTTTACCTGGATGACCTGTCCTTGACCCTGGTTTGAACCCAAAGCTGTCTTGCTCCGGGTAAACAACTGCTCCGCGTTTCAAACAGTTTTGCCGTAATTCCTGTCACGTTTTTCCGGCAAATCTTGAGCGCTTCCACATGTTTTACTTAGGCAATTTTTGACCCTTCAATTTTTCAATGTTTCTCCGCGTTTCTCTGTGTTTCTTTCAACGTTTTGCTCCTTTGAACCTGCCTGTTGCTTGTCCTTTTGCCTTTCCTAGTTTTTCTTGGCAAAATTTGCTCTCTTTGCCCTCACAGTTTCTCTGTTCTTCTTCCAGCTTCTTTCTGGCCCATTTCCTTTTCAATCCCTTTTATAAAAATAACATATAGTTCTAACAAACTATAGGTTATTTTTCCTTCTCTTTCTTTTTTAATTATATGATTTTCAATCCTTTTTTAATCATAATCAGGCAGTATTTAATTATTCTTTAACTGCTTCTTTATATCTAAATTTTCTCTCAAATGTCACTAAACCAGCTTTTCCAGCCTCTGCATCCAGTCCAGCTAGGTCATCCTCTCAGCTCTTCAGTTCTTCAGCACCAACTTCTGGTCCTTTGATCATCCCGAATTATGATCTGCTAGTCCTTCATCCTAATCTTCTTGTCCTTCTGCTTATCCTTAACCAGTTTCTCATCAAATCCTCACTAGGAACCTCCTTTGTTCCTTTAACACACTGAACCATATTGGTCCATTCCATTCAATATGAATTAACAGTCCATCAACTAGCCTTCACTGTGACCAAACAGTCCCTCTTGCTAGTTTTCTCTGTTAATTCTGTGAACCACTTTGGTTCTTTATCTCAGCCCCTATTACCAGAACTCATAGACCCAGGCATGAGTCTACATTGAACTGGCATTTGACTGGGCCCTTGCAAGTGGCAGTCACCTTAGGCCATTCAACCATAGATCAATGTCTATGCGTTGTCTTTACTCACCCAGGTGATTAAGTCTGGGCTTTAAGTTGCAGAGTAATCAGCTCTACTTCCCAGAGGCCTGATCACACCAAGTTCTGCAGCTTGCTTCCCCAAGCAAGCCACCTTGGTGACACCTCTGAGCAAGTATATACCCTCCAATGCTCACCTTGGGTTTCCCCAAAGCTCACATAGGGGCATAAACAAGGACACCCTACCAGTCTGTTAGGTAGGGTGCTTGCTCACAGACCTTCTGTAAGCGTATTAGGGTACATTGAGCCCTCAGAGCTCTTCCCCTCCCTGGCAGCCCGCGTTACCCGCCAGGGGTCCAAAACCTACTCCCCCCAGACAGAAAAAGTTCCCTGCTTGTTATTTCAGTCTTCACCCTCCCACAGCCACAGTTCCCTGATAGGTGAAGCACTATAGCCCAAAGCAGCTAACATCTTCTGCTGGGTGGAGGCAACATCTGCCTCTGGTAGTCCTTTGTTACCTATCAGCCAGGCCTTACTTACCCTAGTAGACCAGGTTACCTACTAGGCTCCCCTTACTTACCCCTAGCAGCCCTATGTTACCTACTAGTTTACAGCGTTGCCAGCTAATCACACATTGTAACTCTTCAGCATATTGTCTTTATTTGAAACCAAATCAACCCTTGCCTGTAAAACTGCACACATGTGGATCACCACAAAGGGCCTCTGGCAAAGGGAGAGTGGTTAGGATCTCCTTCATGGTTGGTAAAATCTGGCTTCTAGGATATAGAGGAGGGAGATCCAGGCGGTGAAGATGGTAAAACTCTAAGTCAGGGACTCAAGCAGGCGTGATCAAGGGAGTTGGAGTAGAACCAGGCAAATAAGAGATTGTGTGGGAGTATTGTTATTGTGATGCATGTATAAATGCTAGTAGTATAATTAAATTGGAGAAAAAATAGAAAATTACTGCAATCAAATAATGACTCCTTGGTATTTAATGTTTATTTGGACAACATCAACAATGAAGAAGGCTTCCCTCCCTCATTATTAATACTTACTTGGGAAAATCAGTCTCTAGTGCTATCAGTTTACTGGTGGCATTGTCTTCAGTGGCATTGGCAATTATTTTTGGAAAACTGCATGTTAGGGTGTGAGGAGGATGGCATATTAGTTGCTTCTAAACTGTGGTACATTTGGCTGTTGTCTGTCAAAGTACCACAGCTATTTATGTGAGATTAGGCTAATTGACCACAAATGATCAGGCTAATCATTACACGCAGATCTTAATCAGTTACACACTGTATTATCACTTGGTTATCATTATATTAAGTGTAGTAATTATACACCATATAATCACCAATATATTATAATAGATATGGTAGTTACACGCCATGTAATTGTTAGTTTATTACAGTAGTTTTAAAAGCTATGGCAACAAGCAAAATGAACTCAGATTTAAACAAAATCATTTCAGATTTAAACAAAATCCAAGTCGCGCGAGATTCAGGATTCAAATAATTTAAATATTGTTGGTTAATAAATGAAATGTCAAACCAAAAACAAAATTTCACTTGCCCATTATACAAAATTATATCAAACATCAAGTGGTGTAGTTCAACCCACAAACAAAATGAACTGACACAACAAGTGAAATGGATGGATGCTATTCTGGAGTATAATATAATCCAATCAGGATTTGTATGAGATGCCAACAGAAGAACCAAAATGAAACAAAATCTGAGTACTCTAGAAGCGAGATTACAAAAACACAAAACAAAATGAACTCACACAAGATGTGTAGTATGAGCAGCCTAAAATAGAAAAATAACAGTATAACAGCCAATCAACAGCTATCCAATTTAGGAACAGAGGTATTTTACTTATTTTCATGGCTCCAGATTTGTATGGAATAGTTTTGAGAACCTTCCAAATATGGAATGGTGATTACAATAAAAATAAATCATTAATTTTTAAAATTTCTACTTTTAGTGATTTTATCCTAGGAGTTGTTTTAATATGGTTTTCAATAGCAACATCTTCAACCGCGCCAGCAGCCAAGCCAGCAGCAGTCAAGCCAGCTTCAATGGAGGCAAGGCTCAGAACATGGAGGCACCTGTTTACACCCAAGCCTTTGAGGCGGGTAACAAGGAAGCTGACCTGTTACTGTCCCCTGACCCATATGGCTTTGACTTGTTTGAGAGTCACTTTGCGTCTAGTGCTGCCCCTGCTCCCACACCCACCCCTGCACAAGCTGCCCACCAACCAACCAATCAGGATGGCAACCTCAATTTGGAACAACTTCCTGCCATTGCCCAACCTGCCCCTCCCCCAGCCAATCAGGCTTCAGCTCCCCCTGCCCAGCGCCCCAAGCAACAAATCATCACCACCCAAATTCTTCAGGAAATTGTGGCACTCAACCTGCAGGGTCTGTCCTGGGATCAGATTGCTGACCAATTGCAATTTACCCAAGCTACTGTCATGCAGGAATTCAACAGCATGATGAACAGGGGGAATCAGATTGGGGCGGCCAAGAAGCCCAAGAAGGCCCAAGAGTCCAAGATAACTGAGGCATACCTGATCATACTCAACCTCCTCCAGCAGGACCCCAAGCTTCCCTTGACCCAGGTCCGGAAGCAACTTGCTCACCATGGCATTTGGGTATCTGAGGCATGGTGCAGCTCTAGATGTACGGGAAGATGGCTTCTGTACGGGTTCTTACCAATTTTGCCGGCGACCAATGGGATAGCACTGAGGATTCCCAGTATGATCCCGCCATTGAATCCACCCTGGTCTGTTGCTTGACTAGTCTGTCAGATGATGTCATTTTCATCTCCTACTACAAGCTATTGTTAGCTTTTGATGACTTTGGTGAGCAAGAAAAAGCCGCCACTCAAAAAGAAAGGAAGAAGATCAAGAAGGGGACATTTATTGGTGCATTTCTGGCTGTGTTGGCCAAGGGTTTTGTCTATTATTAGACAAACCCTGATTTTGTTGATGGGTACTCATACAGCCACATCCTCAGTGGATTGCTCAACTCCTGGGATGGCTCAAATTCCAAATACCAGGTTTTCTTGAGCCACCAGATGGAGGGAAGCTCCACTGCCCTTGAGGCAATCCAGGGACGCGGGCACCAGGCCTCAGTCTACCCTGCTGGCCATGCCAACGTCCATCTGGCTGATGTTGTCTTCTTTAACATCAGAGATACACTACAGGAGTGCCGCCCTCAGGCTTTTAACAGCCTCTATCTTGGGGTCCTTGATCACAATTTTCTCTTTGGCTGCCAGATGGTGGCTGATTTGTTTGTGCAAATGGTTTTCCATGTGAACATGGGCAACCAATCACATAAGGATAAGCGCCTTCCACCTTGGGCCGCTGCCACTTACCAGCCCATCCAGCCAATGACCAATGAGTAATATGTCAAGCGGTATATGGAAGCCATCACGCAAAATCCTCCTGCCTCCACCCCCACCACCAACACCCCTAACCCGCAAGCCCAACCCACCCAATCCCAGACCCCCCAGGCCAGCACTGCCTCTACGTCTTCCTTCCCGCGTTATTTTGCCTCCTAGGCATCACTCCCCCCACCTCAATAAACCCCCTGTCACCAAACATTTTATATTTATATTATCTTTATTTTGAATTTCAATTGTTCATGTTCTCTTTGTTTATAGTTGGTTTTATTCTGTATGTTCAGCTTATTTCTATAAAATCATATATTTACTATGGTGTGCATCTAGATCCTGAACACAGTTATTTTTAGCACCAAACCATAGCCCCTTGTAAAAACATTAACAACAATTTGATGATCAGCTAAATTTGAATTAGAAAATTATAGTGTTAACTGTTTTTAGATAAAGTTGTTACTGATCCAAATTCAAAACCTTAATGATAAACTTTAAGCCAATCAGGAGCCAAGTGAGAAAGTGATTATTATGACATAAAGGGCCATTCAATAATTCTTTGATGCATGTGCGCTAATTAATATGATTGTCTGGATCTTTTGCTGTTGTACACCATTGCTGCTGTGGTAAGTTGTTGGTGGGCTAGTGCCCAATCAGCTGCTGGGTTAGCACTTGTCCATCAACAACTTGCCACAGCGGCAATGGCGTACAATGGCAAAACATCCAGCCAATCATATTAATTAGCACACATGCACCAAAGAATTATTGAATGACCCTTTATGTCACAACAATCACTTTATCACTCAGCTCCTGATTGGCTTAAAGTTTATCATTAAGGTTTTGAATTTGGATCAGTAACAACTTTATCTAAAAACAGTTAACACTATAATTTTCTAATTCAAATTCAGTTGATCACCAATTTGTTGTTAATATTTTCACAAGGGGCTGTGTCAAGTGCCAAAAATAACATGGTAACCAGGGAAACAATGCCACACAAAGCAAATAACACATATTGAGATGTATGTAAAACATATACAAAATGGGTAAAAAGATGGGATAATGTAGTAAATGGGAAAAAAAAGGAATAAACAAAGAGGCGATTGTATCAAAATAATACAGAATTTATTGGGACAAGAGCTATAAAAACATATGAAAAGGTTAGTAAAAAATCAATGAGCGAATTGGAAAAACTTCTAAAAGACCTTGACTTGGCAATTGCCAAAATCAAAGAAATTGACAGCAAGGTCAAGGAAAAGGTGAAGTCTGCTGTCCTTGAAGGGGACAAAATCAAAAAGGTGTCTGCCAAGTTACTCATGACCAAATTACTGGACACACCTGAGAAGGCAATAGAGCACCTACTCAACATTCAGAAGACAGTGGTTGAAGGCTTGCAATTCAAGTCCTTTGCCCTCTCTGCGCCGTCTGTCTGGACGGACAACCCTGAGATGTATGCACATCTCAAACCCGCCAAGAGGGCCCGCAAGGAGGACACTGAGACGCCCGCACAGCTGCTTGCGCCAAGGATGGCAAAGCCTGCCAAAGTCGCCAGCAAAGAAGAAACCCAAGAAGGTAACCTAAGAAAATAAATTTAATAAAAATTCATAAATACTTACCTTTTTTTAGAAGATGTTGATGGCAAACTCTGTCGGGTCCTGGTTCCTTTTGTTCCCCCCACCTTCTACTCAAATTTTGCCACTCACGTGGCAAAGCAGCTTATCCTGTCCCCCCTGTCTTGCAGGAGCTTGAAGATAGGATTCACGGTGCATTCCCAATGTCCAGGGAGGCATTGGCTAGGCTAACACATGAAGAGGGGGCATCTGAGTGGGCAGTTACTGCCTACAAGGATGCTCAACTGGTCCGCCTGGACCCGGTTAACCTCAGTGGAGTTTACTGTGTAAACTCCATTGAGCTTGTTTGGGACATCCTGGCGACGCTCCCATTCAAGAATATACTGGAGATGGGCTGGGCCCATGCGGCTGCTTGCTTCTGCTTCCCGGTGGAGCACACCCTGTCCTACTTGTTGGAGAACTTTGGGCGCGCGGTAGAAAAACTCGCTGTTGCAGATGCAACAGCTGTGAAGAAGACTAAAATCCTCCTGGCGGACTTTGGGCTGGCCTGGAGTGCCAACAAGACGGGGGTTCCAGAAGCTATGGATCTTACCTTTGGCAAAACTAAACACAAGAAAAAAATAAGCGCAGTATACAATAAATTATGCAAGTTTACAGAAGCCTTTGCTGGGCAAAGGCTTCACTTGGTGGTTTACCTGGGGTTCCTGTTTTACTTTGGAATGAGCGCCAGCATGGAGGACTTGGACGGGGTCCTTCTGGGGATTGACAAGGCCCAACTTGCTCTTGACAGGAAGAAGGTCCCCCACAGATATGACTCAGTTGACCATGTTATCCAGGACGCCCTGGTCCTGGCTGGAATCTACAGGTTTGCAGCCCTGCCTGAGAAGCTGCTGCTTCACTCCCACCTCACTATCCTCCCTTTTACCAGCAGGCAAGAATATTTTAACCAGGGTGTATCCACCGTCCACGGTGTGGCGGTGGAGGTTGTGCGCCACCTCCATTGTGGGATGGGTACATACCACCAAACCCATTATAGGCGCTCCTAATTTATTCTCTATACCAATAAATATATTTACCCTTTAGGTTATTTTTATTATAATTAATAATTAATAATTTTATAAAATTATATTTTAGCAAACATTACTTACAAAATAAATTCCAGGGAAGGTTTTAATAAAAGCATATAATATATGTCAATAAAATCTACTTCTAATTTGAGTGATTTACATTTTTTTATTTTGCTTTTTATATTTATTTTCCAAAAATGATATTGATGTGTTTGCGTAATCCATTATCAAGCGTTTCTGATACCCTTGGATGCAATAATAAAAATGATTATGAATAAATAAATTACTAACCTTCATTGATTGTGCTGCTAAATATGATTGCAGGCTTGGAAACATCTAAATATAAAATGTTAGTTAATGAATCTTGATTAGTAAATTAGAGGATATATAAAAAAGTGGAAAAGCTAAGACTTTAATTGATTGGCTGATTTGCAAGGCATGCGGGGATAAACAAATCAGCGTGGCCATAGAATTTGGCCACAGTCTCAGCTGGGAGGATATGGATCCCGGCCTGCAGAAAATCAAAAGGTCCTCCGTCCCAGTTGGGGTTCCTTGTTTGACAACTTGCTTGAGCCACCCAAAGACTTCCTCAATGGGATTTAGGAAGGGTAAATAGGCAGGGAGGAAGAGAAGGCACATATTTGCTGTGGCCAATTGCTGGGGGCCCACTGCAATGCTCATGTCAATTGATGGAAATTCTTCAAGAATATCTGCTACCTTGTGGAGACCAACGTTGTCCAGCACAATTATGTTGGTGAAGCCCGGGCTTGTGCGCCTCAGGTGCTCCTGGTCCAATTGGAGGAATGATAGGAAGGTCCGGCTATTGTGAGATCCCAATATCATTTGGTAGAGCTCAACCCCCTTTGGACCGAGGAGAGCCACCATCAAATAGGCTGTGGCGCAGACTGCAGCACGCCAAGCCATCCCGTCATTGGAGCCTCTGGGGACATACCCATACTCATTGCGCATTGACGAGGTAAATGCTGATTTGTCAATGTAGTAAAATTTGACCGTCCCCTTGGCTTTTAGGGCAGTATACGCCTCTGCGTATTTTCTCCGGGTCTCAATATTGGCTGGGCTGTTCCAATTGTATGGGGATACCCCAAGTTTTTTTCCAGGAAAATTGCATTTCCTTGACCAAATGATAGTAGAAGGAAATTGAGGCTTCAACCCCAAAAGAAGACTTGACCATGGCCTGTATATTTGCCAGTTCAAGATGGCAATCTCAGGTTATCTACTGGCGGATTGCTCATTTGTGCTCCTTTGTGAGCATGGTTGACACGCGCAAGGATTTCTCCGCGGCAAGGACTTGACCCGTGTTGAGGAACTTGTTGAAGGACTTTGAGGCGTACTTGGGATCCACCCCAACAATGGCTGTGGCCGCCTTGTAATTGCCTGATTCACGCATTAGATTAAGCAGGATGATGCGTTGGATGTCGGAGATGCGCTTCTGAGCGGGCTTTTTAGCGGTGGGGATTGACTCATTGGCATTGGGCAGGGCACAGGGCATAGGCACCTTGTTGTAGAAGTCTGCAACTTTCTTGCACACCAGTTGTCCCTCATCAGTTTAAAAGAACTTGGGCTCCTTGTTGTCCTCTTGATTGCCATTGCTTATGTATGGCTCATAGCTAGTATCAAGTACAGGCTTCACCTTCTCCAGCATGGCTGACGGGACTGACTCTTGCCGGTACACAGCGTCAAACACATACAGAGTAAGTTCTACCTCCTTGTTTCTAACCATTTTGATAGTGGTGACCATGGTTGGCTTCCGGGTCAGCTTTGGGACCCAAGGGTTTATGCTCCACACCCTAGCAGATTGTGCTCCTTGAACTGGCTGTGTCAGTGCAGCATCACCATGGAACTCTCCTCTTCTGCCTACCTCCCAAGTAGGCACTTGTGTTGTACTGAGTCTATTCTTTGACCCGCGGGGGCAACCGCAACCGCAGCACACAACGGGTGCATTAGTACTCTGGTGTTGTGTTCCTTCTATTTTAAAATTTAATAAAATACTAAATAAATTTTAATTAAGTTACTACCTAATTTTAATTTTTGCTTTTATCTGAATATGGATATTTAATTAGAGGTTTTCCCACCCAATATCCCAATTATAGATTTTTTATTTCTTAATTAGTTGTTTCTGGTTTACAACGCCCATTTTTGAATACCCAAAATAATTCCCACCCTTTTTCCCAGATTTTATGCCAAATATAAGCACCCAACACAATATTTTTAAAATTTATGTTTCAGATGTTGTGTCTTATTTTAGATGCCTTGGTATCATTCTTGATTACAATCCATTGCACAAACTGCATGAGTGATTTTGTTTGTGTGAGTTCCTATTGTGTTTTGTTTTTGGATTGAGTTTTGACGCATCATGTGTGGGTGTATTTTGTCACCAATTCACATAGTAAACATATGTACACCAAAAGCCAACTCACATCATTTTGTTTGTGAATCCATGTATTTTGGATTGCATTTTGAATGGTTTTGCTTTGCACGTGAGTACTTTGTTGCTGTGTTGACCCATTTTGCCTATTAGCGCCAAAAATCCCTGTTAACGGAGTGTATATTTTAACCTGTTAGTTGAATTTTGTTTAAATCTGAAATGATTTTGTTTAAATCTGAGTTCATTTTGCTTGTTGCCATAGCTTTTAAAACTACTGTATAATAGATGTTACAATTATACTCCGTATTATCACTGATTATCATTCCAATGTGTACTGATTGTACGCTGTATATTACTTGCTTTATTATAATTGATGTAACAGTTATACACCGTATAAACATTAGCCAATATATTGATTATCATTGCCTCTACGCCATATAACCTTTAGATCACCTATCACTCACCTCCCAATCCACCCTACTGGACGTTGTATCAACCCAGCCCCACACTGCCTGATGGGAGTATATGATCATAACAAACAAGTGATAGGCAAAAGATCAGGAAATACCAAGTTTGGGTCAGAGCTACACGCTGTATAATTGGGTTCCTTATCTGTTTGGGTCAGCATTACATGGCAGATAATCCACAAGTCACTATTGGATTGAGTCTGCTATAATACAGCGTATAATCCCCAATTCAACCCGTTGCATTAATAAGCAGAAAACTTGCCAGCCAGAAAAGGATAACTGATTAAGCCCTACAAATGGAATAGCAAAATTCCACCTTCCAATGATGGAAGACAAATTAAGGACTATTTATAATTGTCAACTAAATACAGCGTAGTTTCCTAGCGCAATAATAGGCGTGTAAGATACAGCCAATTAATAAATGACAGTAGGCTAGCTCAAGAAGAGCGTAGCTGTAGCTGTAGCTGAAGTGCCATGCATGCCTGCAAAGGCCAGTAGCAACACACATGCCAGGGACAGTCAATCAGGATAGGCACAACTAGCAAAGATGGATCTATTGCAAAGGTAGCCACTGAGAACTGTCTAAAAGGACAAGAACAAGGGTTGTTGCAGTATATATTGGTACAGACACCTGAAAGGAAAACAACAAGTTCATAGTTACACCTGGATAGATTGCAGCCACTGGCTAGATTGTACTCCAGTATCAATAAACATAATTATCTTCAAAGTTCTATTCTATTGTAGTCTGTAGTGCTCTTGCATATGATTAGGTAGAGTACATTGACAAGGCTAACATCTATATGTAGCTTTGAACATACCAGCAATACCACAAGTTGCTCAACAATTTATAAAGCCCACAAAAATTAATTTCTTGACTGATCAATTGATTGGTTGCTTGTACAATCTACCTTTTCCCAATATGTTTGGGACCTAATTTTGCTTATTTTATCAATCTCAGGCTTTGCAGCATGTGGGCCTTGAAAACACCTGGTTATTTGAGGTTATTAAATGGGCTTCTCTTCTATGAGTGTATTGGGCAAGTGTTTTTGTATATTTTGTGGTATTATAGCAATATATGCTGCCTAGTTGTCATGGGTATTCTGAGACCTGTCATGTTAGCTGAAAGGGATAGGGCCAACCCATACATGATGATATATTGGAGAATGATCCTCAAATACCCCTTGTCAAGATGCACCTCTAACTAGGGCTCCACAGGATTTTTACCAACAAAAAAACAGTTAATTCTTTGATGCATGATGTTGTTATTGCTGCAATAATCTTGAATAATTAAATGATAAATTGATACAGCTTAGTTGATACCAATTAATATTATTCTAATATAATAAATTTCATCAAAAGGAGTACCATGAGAACACAGAATTCTGACATTTCCCATATCATATAAGAGCTTTCCACAAGTATCTGTGACTTTGGAAAAAGGCAAGTTCAATTTGTCACGTGCAAGTGCATCCCAATTATGTATTGAATTGTTGAAGTTTTTCTGGTTCTTTCCCTGGTGAGGGTAAATTATTACTCTCTATTCAAAAACACCACTAAAAAGTATTTTTACCAGAAAGAGCTCAAGACCATGCTGAATGAATGAGATACCTAAAAAGATCTGTGCAAAGTGCCATATAATGTGCAGAGATGTAGAAGCATGAGTGGGCTGCCAAAAAAGTTGCAGCCACAGGGCATACTTTCTAAACCTACCCACTCAACCATGCTGTGATGATCCACATGAGAGCATTGTTGCAGAAAAGGGCTGAGTTGGCCACAATAAAGATTAAATGCCTAGAAACAGGTAAATGGTGGTTATTTTGTTGATGTATGTAGGTTACAGCTAAGAGAGGTAAAGGATTTGGGCAAGTGCCTAAAGTCAAAATGTGGAGATCAAAATCTCCAAATCAATGGATTTTTTGATCTCAGCACTTTTTTTCAATAAAAATTCCCCCAAAAAATTTAATATTTTTCTTAAATTTGACTTTTTTAAAATGTTTTTACTAGTAGCTAAAATTGAAAAACCAAGTTTGAAGTTCCCAAATCAATGCAATTTAAAACACACCTTAATTTAATTTGGCTTTTAAAATAGAATTTATTTACCCCTTTGAATAGAGGGGACAAAATCAAAAGTGCAAAAATTGAAGTGCAAAAAAACCCTCAATTTAATATTTGATACATCAAAATTAAAAAAATTAATTTTGAAATTTTTTGTTCAAATGTTAATATAAAATACTATTATAAGCTCTTTTTTTTAAAAAATAAAATTTTGTCTCATAAAAATTTATTTAAAAATTTACATATAGTTTCTTAATGGGTGCAGAAATTGAAAAATAGTCAAATCAAAATCCAAAAAGGTACCAAAAAACTAGGACCACTTAATATTAAATTTTTACAAAACATTAATATTTTATTCATTATGTTTATTTAAGTTCCTCAAATAAGAGGGCAAGTTCCTTAGGTCAAAGTTCCTAAGGTCAAAGGAGCAAAAATCAAAAATGGGACCCCCAAAAAGTGCAAAAATTGAAAATATCAAAGATCAAAGTGCAAAAATTGATTTTCCAGAGGTTAACTTTGAAGCAAAATAAAATACAGTTTAAAATAATACTATATATTTTAAAATCTATTCTAGACTCAAGAGACCCCAAGAAATTTATCTCTGCAATAAAAAATTTATGCTAGATAATAAAAAAATTCTTAAATTAGCTGTTTTTAAAAAAAAAGTTTAATTTAGTTATAAAAGCAAAATTAGACTAGAATTTATATGTAACTGTTTTCAATTGAATATAAATATGAGACTACACAAAAATCTGCTTTATAAGCTATAAGTTTAATAAAAAAGGTTACTTTAATTTCCATCTTATGTAAAGCTATAATAATACTTCAGTATAAGCCAAATAAAGGATTTTTCCTGCATGATACAAGCATATGATTTTAGGTACTTTGGTTTATTAGTGATCTTATTTAAATGATAAAAATTATAAAAGTCTATCATTAAAATAATATAAAGTACATTAATTTTTTATCAAAACTATACTATACAATTTTATACTTAATAAAAGATATAGTCTTATATCTTATTTATAGTAAGTCACAATATTCAAAGATATCAAGAATATGCCACTTACATATCATAAAATGAAGATTTGAACATTATTATGTTAAAAACACTGTACTTTCACTACAAATGATATAGATAGAGCAGATTTGTATACCAAAAAGAAACATTTTATACATCTTATTTTACTCTAATACATATAGTAAAAAGATATAGTAGAAGATAATTGAGGGTAATAATGGAGAGAGGATAATAGAATATAATCAAGGGTAAGAACAAAAAGATGTTGCAACTGAGTTTCCCAACTTGCCTGCCAAAGTATCTTACAATATACAGGGGGCACTCAATGAGTTGTCCCTTGACATATCTAACAACATGGACCAATAGGGTGGCCTTATCAAATTACAGGCACTTTCTCCTAATTAGGAGCGCTTTCAATTCAACCTGCTGATCCCTGCACAAGTTATTCCTTGGCTCAAATCCTTACATGGAACAAGCCACCATGCCACCTCCCTTGTGGCCATGTGGCTTTCCCCATATGGTATATTAATCACAATATTCCACAATAAACAATACCTTTTTCTTATTATTCTGTCTTTCTATTGGACTGTTGTCTTCCCTAATTCCAAATACTCAATCCTCATTGGTTCAGTTGCAACAGTGGTAGCAGCAGTAGGTTGACAACCTACCTAAAGAAAAAATTCCCCCTAAGGAAGGACAGATGACAGGCTGTATGGCTACTCCCCATCAAGAGACCTTCCTGCCAATCCCCAAGGGGGATATCCCTGATAAGTACGTTATCTATCAAGACCCGTTAGCTCTTACAAGTGTGTACAATTGGCTCCGTCTTGGACAGCGTGACACTAGCATCACCCTGCCTCATTTGGACCTTTCACAGCGCATGCTCAACCTCCAACTAGAATCCTTTGCGGGTGGGGTCAAAGGAGCCAACATTGTCAGTTGGCTTCACTCCACCAAAACCTGCCTTTGTATCTGCCATTTCCCTGAACCCATGTGGGTTGCTACTGCGTCAGGGCGCCTCACGGAGCCTGCCGCAGTATGGTTTACCAATTGGGCCAGTCAGGAAATTGAAGTCACTTGGCCAGCATTCAGTGACGCCACAAATTTCCGCTACAGCAAAATCTTCTCTCCTATTGTAGTGGGAACTCTCCTTCTAGCAATCAAACAGACTGGATCTGTCCCCAAATACCTTGCCGCCTGGCAACAAGCGCTTGCTGCCACCCCCAAAGCTGTGACCAACATAAATGCTATGCTTCTGACCCTAATAGTTAATAGGCTAAAGCCCCATATCTGTAAGTGGGTCCCTGTAGGTTGCTGTAACTCCATCAATGACTGTTACAGAGCCATTGTAGAGGCCAACAACCAGGCTTCAATGGGTTTCTGCTGTACAAATGATGCTCCACCTCAACCTTGTGCAACACCTGGCAGCGCTCACAACCAAGTAGGCCGCTGTCAGCCCTTCCAGCAGGATAACATGACTAAACGCCCCTGAAAGGGGGAGCTCCAGCTAGCTCAAATCAAGGACCCAGGAAAAGCCTGGGGGTTGTAGGTACAAGAGGTCCTACAACCCCAGCTGACCCGCACTATCAATCCCTCCTTGCAAAAAATCCATGCAACTATAATGTACACAAAGTTTAAACCCTTGATGTCTTCCAGGTACACAGTGACAACCCCGTGCTACAAGCAAGCCACTCCCTCAATAAAGTAACCCTCTTGTATTAACCCTTTTGTTTTTGTGGAAACACCCACAAATTGTTGGTGGACACCAGGGCCAACCACACCATGATGGACCAGGCGTTTGCTGATGCACAGCAGCTAGACCGTGTACCCAGCATATTCAAGGCAGTACATGTAGCTGACTCAAGCAGAGTAGCAATTACCCACAAGACAGCATCCTTCTCTGTAAGAATGGCAAACATCCAGATTAAACTCTCTGGGCCAATCATGGCAGGCCTCAGCCACAATGTTATTGCTGGACTTGACTGGCTTCATCACAATTGTCCTTACATTGATTGGGATATTTCTGTCATCAACCTTAATAGAAATAGGGTGGGCTTCCAGATCTATCCTGTCAAAATGAGCAAGCTTCTCCACACACTGTTTTTGTCAGGATAACCAAAAAAGGCTTGTACAATTTCAATGGGGGAAGCTAGACTTTGCCCAATGCTCAGTTGAAATTATCTTTTCTGAACCATCTAAGGTCCCTCTCTTGACCACTGTACCTTCACCAGCGCTTGTCGCCCTCCTTGAGAAGTATAAGGACGTGTTCAGTGAGACACTCAAACAACTACCTCCTCCCCAGGAGATCCAGCACACTGTACAACCCCAAGGGACATTGCCTAAAGCACGCCCCATATACCGTCTCACACCAAAAGAAAATGAGACCCTTTGCCAGCACCTTGTGAACGCGCTTGACAAGGGCTTCATTTGCCCCTTGCTCTCTCCATACAGGGCGGCTGTCTTCTTTGCAGCCAAGAAGGACAGGTCCCTTTGCCTGGTCACAGACTACTGCACCCTAAACAAGGTGACAGTTAAGAATAAGTACCCCCTGCCACTGATTGACAACCTGTTTGATACACTTGCAGGTGCAAAGGTCTTTAGCAAGAGTGATCTTGCTGCAGGGTACAACCAGGTTTGCATTACACCAGGGAATGAAGCAAAAACTGCTTTCCGCACACACTACAGGTCATTTGAGTGTTGAATCATGAACTTTGGAATGACCAACACTTATTCCACCTTTGCTATGTTAATGAACAAAGCATTTGAGGAATTAATTGGAAAATGTGTGGTGGTGTACCTTGACAACATTATTGTCTTCACTAAAGATCAAACCACACACCTCCAACACCTCTGTGCTGTCCTTGACACCCTTCAGAAAAATCAGCTAAAAGCTAAACCCTCCAAATGTGAGTTCCTTTAGTTAGAGCTCTTGTTCCTTAGGCACACCATCTCTTCTCAAGGGATAAAGCCCAACCCTTCCAGGATCAAGGCAATCATCAGTATGCCACCTCCCACTAATGTTGGTCAGGTGCATACCTTCTTAGGCATCTTTGCCTAGGATCACATGTTCATTCCCAATTGTGGGGAGCTGATTGCACCTCTCACCAAGCTCCTAAACACTAAGCAGCGCTTCTTCTGGACTCCCATCAGAGATCAAGCCTTTGAGACGTTGAAGAAAAGACTTACAACTGCACCTGTATTACAGTTTCCCAATCAAGACTACCAGTACAAACTTGAGACTGACACCTCTGACAGGGCCATAGGGGACATACTACAGGTAGAAACTGACAAAGGCGTCTTCCTCCCTGTGGTGTATGAGTCCAGGAAGCTTACTGACTCACAACATTACCCTATACATGACAAAGAGTTGGCCGCAATTGTGCACTGTGTTGAGAAATGGCATTGTTACCTGGAAGGGGCAACCTTTCCACCCCGCGTCCTGACAGACCACAAGTCACTTCAGTACTTCAACACACAGTCCCACTTGACACACTGCCAAGCAGGCTGGGTCAAATGTCTATCCCCCTACCAGTTGCGCATTGAGTACAAGCCTGGGAAGGAACTTGCCACAGCTGATGCCCTCTCACAGCTCTACGTAGCGTCCATCACCGGGGACAACAGTTTAGACCCAGACTAACCAATGCTTTACCTCTTTCCTGAGGCAACCCGTTACAAAGGCCTTAACTCAGTAACTATCTCCAAGCTGAAGGACAATGAAAGCCAGTTCACCACTGATGCTGGCAACGTCTGCCGCCAGGCAGAGACAGGTGAAAAGACGCCGTTTATCCCCACCACACAGCAAGGCAACACAATACTGCACTACCACTTCACCTTGGGTCACATCAGAGGATGTAGCCTCTTTGAAATCATGAAACAAAAGTTTTGATGGCCGCTTATGCGCCAAGACATCCTGTATCTCCTCAAAACATGTGTGCTGTGCAAAAAAAATGCTTCCAAACCTGCACCTCCCAAGTCTGTCCTGCCAATCAAGGTCATGGAACCCTTCAAGCAGTGAGCCCTTGATGTGGTTGGGCCCCTCCCCAAAGACAGACTGGGAAAGAAATACATCATAACCACCATTGACTACTTCCCTTGCTAGCCAGTGGCTTAGACAACAACTAATCACACCGCCACCACCATCACCCACTTTATTGGTGAGGAAATTGTGGCCTGTTTTGGGCGGCCCAAACGTCTCATCACAGATGGTGGTCTCAAACTTGTTAGCCAGGTCATGAAGGCGTACTGTGCCATGAATGTACTTCAACAGATAGTCACCACTCCCTACCATCCGCAAGCTAATGCACATGTGGAACAAATAAATGGCTCACTGGTGCAACTGATTGCCAAGCTCTTGCAGGAGCACCCTAATACCACGTGGACTGAACACTTGCCTACCTCTCTACTTATCCCACGGGCAAGAATCAATCAAGGCACTGGGTTCAGCCCTAGCGCCCTGGCCTTTGGGATGCCTGACAACCTGACAGGAGTGGAACAGGGGAAGCTACGGTCTAGGGTTCCTAGAAAGCCCCCTGTTGACAACTCAATCCCTAAACCAATGGCGTGCCAAAGCCCAGGGAGTTGAGCATAAACAAATTGAAGGAGGGACAAAGCACCTAAAAACCAGATACACTGTATGTGACCCCATCTATACCCTCAACCCCAATTTGTCTAAGTTGGAGCCCAACCACCTAGGCCCCTTCAAAATAGCAGCAGTCTATGACAATCACACCTATTGGCTTGAAGATGCCCAAGGAAACACCAAGACGCTCCATCACAATTGCTTGCGCCCCTGCCGCACTGTCCCTACAAAAAGGTTGTTTGTGTGGACCTTTCCAGATATTCTGCAGACTCTGATCATGGTACCTGACAACAAGCAGGGGGCAGAGGGGTTTCTTGCCACCAAGTTTCCCAACTTTCCTGCCAACATATCTTACAATACACAGGGGGCGCTCAATGAGCCACCCCTTGACGTATCTAACAACATGGACCAATCTGATGGCCATATTGAATTGCAAGCACTTTCTCCTAATTAGGAGCGCTACCAATTCAACCTGCTGATCCCCAAACAAGTTATTCCTTGGCTCAAATCTTTACATGGAATAAGCCACCATGTCACCCTCTTGTGGCCCAGTGGCTTTCCTCATATGGTATATTAATCACAATATTCCACAATAAATAATACCTATTTCTTATTTTTCTGTCTTTCCTATTGGACTGTTGTCTTCCCCAATACCAAATACTAATCCTCATTGGTTCAGTTGCAACAAAGATTAAAGTAGAAGATAATTGAAGGTAATAATGGAGAGAGGATGATAAAAGATATTTGAGGATAAGAAAAGAAAAGAAAAGAAAAGAAAAGAAAAGAAAAGTAGAAGTGAAGAGAAGAGAAGAGGGAAGAGGAGAAGAAGAGAAAAGAAGAGAAAAGGAGAAGAGAAGAAAAAAGAAAGTTGTTTTCTACTTGGTATCAGATTTTATATAATCCATCCTCTTGACAACACAGAAATTTTTTAAAAGTTTTTTGGTCCCTGACACAGCCAAGGGGCCAACAAAACTTCTTTTTTGAGGAGGAATAAGAGGTAGAAAGGAGATATAGAAAGGAGAAAATCAAGAGAGAAACCTTCAAAAAAACCAAGAGCTTATTGCACTTTGATTTAGGCACTTCAATTTCTGCACTTTGTTTTGTGCACTTTGATTTGGGCACTTCAATTTTGTCCCTTGAAATAACATAGGGAAACATAGTACAATATTATATTAATTTAATATTTTTTGAAATTGCCTCCAAAACACACCAATTTATTAAATTTGCAATAAAATAAAAACCTACCAAAAAAATTTATTTCTTTTTTTATATATTTAAACATCAGGTCTTAAAGAATCTACATGAGGAATTTCAAAAGTTTTTATTAATTATTTAAAATTTTATAAGCTTATAAAAAGTGTGACTAAATCTAAAAAGTTGATTTTCAATTTCCTCACTTTTGATTTGAGGAACTTAACAAAACATAAGGAATAAAATATTAATTTTTTGTAAAAATTTAATATTAAGTGGTCCTAGTTTTTTGGTTCCTTTTTGGATTTTGATTTGACTACTTTTTGATTTCTGCACCCATTAAGAAACTAATTTTAAATTTTTAAATAAACTTATATGAGATAAAATTTTATTTTTTAAAAATAAAGAGTTTATAATAGTATTTTATATTAATATTTGAACAAAAAAAGTTAAAAAATTTCACTAAAGTTAAAACAGCTTTTTTTAGCTCTTGATTTCTTTTTTTACATATAGAAAAAATTTAAATTTTAAAATTTTTTTTAATTTTGATGTGCCAAATATTAAATTGAAATTTTTTTTGCACTTCAATTTTTGCACTTTCAATTTTGTCCCCTATATTCAAAATAATTAATAAATCCTATTTTAAAGGCCAAATTAATTTAAGGTATTTAAATTGCATCAATTTGGGCACTTTGAACTTGGTTTTTTGATTTTAGCTACTAGTAAAAACATTTTAAAAAAGTCAAATTTAAGAAAAATATGAAATTTTTTGGGAAACTTTTTATTGAAAAAAAGTGCAGAGATCAAAAAATCCATCAATTTGGAGATTTTGATCTCCACACTTCAACTTTAGGCACTTGCCCAAATAAGAAGTGAGGAAATCAAAAATAGACTTTTTCAATTTAATCACACTTTTTATAAGCTTATAAAATTTTAAATAATTAATAAAAAATTTTGAAATTCCTCATGTAGATTCTTTAAGACCTGATGTTTAAATATATAAAAAATGAAGTTTTTTGGTAGGTTTTTATTTTATTGCAAATTTAATAAATTGGTGTGTTTTGGAGGCAATTTCAAAAAATAATAAAACAATATAATATTTTATTATGTTTCCCTATGTTATTTCAGGGGACAAAGTTGAAGTGCCCAAATCAAAGTGCACAAAACAAAGTGCAATAAGCTCTTGGTTTTTTGAAGGTTTCTCTCTTGATTTTCTCCTTTCTACCTCTTATTCCTCCTCAAAAAAGAAGTTTTGTTGGCCCCTTGGCTACACCAGGGACCAAAAAACGGTATAACACACCATTTCAAAAATGGCATCTCAAAAAACGCCATCTCAAATTTAATTCAAGATGGCATTTTTTGCGTTAGTGATCTTGAATCACAAAAAAATAAAATAAACAATAAAATAGTTAAAATTTACATATACTTTTATAATACGGCATCTCAAATTTATGCGGTCTCAATTCTGTCACTTTGAGTCAGATTAATTAAATATTATTTTGCTAACTTTATTTACATATGAAAACACTTAGTGTGGGGCGTGTTTACGCCATCTTGACTTAACGTTATTTTGAATTATGCCATCTATCTTAAACTAAAATAAGCTTATACCCAAACTAAAATACAGCCTGTGGTATAGTGCCAGAAGATGTTCCTATAGCATTAATCTAAGACACTTATAAAAGAAACAACCTAAAAAGATGCCACTATGATAGTCCTTCTAGTGATTGTCATTGCTGGGTAAAAAACAGTTTTATTATATGTAATTTATAACTTTATTATACATAGATACATTGATAAGGGTTCTGTCAATAAAATATTTTAATAGTGATTTTAATATGGAAGAGGGTGATTATGCCATTTAAATTTACGTCACTTCAAATTCCACCAAGTTTCACATCACCCAATTGATTTGATGCGCACAATGGATAGGGGAAAATAAGGGGAAATTACATATGACGCCAGGCTACACTATATCAATTCCCCCACCACAATTCTTGCTTTCTATTTTTCAAAAGTATAGTTTCACGTCAAAACCAACATTAATAAAAAATGTAAGAAAACATATGAAAATTTGCAAATATATATTTTTTTATCTCCTCTAAACAACTGGGTACTTTTTAACCCCAGCTGTATAAGCTAGTTTTTGAGAAATTCAAGTTTTACTCTTTGGCCCGGTTGAGGTAGCTCCACCGTTAATTTGTTAATTTAATATAAAAAATGGTCAAAAACACTATGTTTTTGAGCTATGGCAACTCAATTACGTCACTTCAAAAACGCCATCCCAAGAGCAAGTTTTCAGTCAAAACTCAAAGTTTTGCCTACTTGCGTTACTAATAAAAATATTATTTTTTCAAAATAAAAAACATTAAAATTTTGATACTATATATTATTTGATCTCCTCTACAATTCTATGTAAAAAAATTGATACTTTTATATTAAAAATATTCTTGTTTTTCTCTGTAAAAACAACCCCCAAATTGCTCAATTTTTGATACTAATTCACTTTTAGATGCCTCCCAAGTCCATCAACAAAGCTGTGTCTAATGCCTCAAAAGGCCTCAAAGTCCAAGATCACTCCTCCAAAGGCCAAAAAGGCCAAAACTACCCCTAAAAAGCAGCCTGCTAAGGGTAAAGCTCCTCCCAAGACACCTACGCCCTCACCAGAGCCTGAGGAAACAAGCCCAACCCCTCCCCATTCTCCTTTTGTTTACTCCCTGTCAGACCCTCAAGAGAAGTTATTCAACTTCAATTGCCATTCTGACCCCACTTCAGAGCCTGAGGATGAAGAAGAGCAGGAGCCTCAGCCTGGTGCTCCTGCAGATGAGCCAATTGAGCTCTGGGATCTTAATACCATCCATAATATATGCAACAGAAATGGCACATTTGCTGTGCCCGCCACATACCCTGTCAGCTATCCAATTATGACAAAGAAAGGGGGTGCTGGCTTTGTCCACAAGGGCTACATCTTCAGCTGCAACAACAAGAAGAAGCACATCTGTTAGCATCACTTCAAATGTGATAACATTGGCTGTCCAGCTAGACTTACCACCTATGGGTTCACTTGTTTTAAAGCCCTGACTATTGGGCATGACTGTACCAAGCCCTTTGATCCAATGTATCAACTGATCTGCTGGTTTCTTTACCAGGTCATACCAACCACCAAAGACCAAACTGCAACTGAGGTTGTAAACAATGCACTCATTAATCTAAATGATATCCAACTGGCAACTGTTGGTGGCACCTCAAAACTTCAGAGATATCTCACTGACCAGAGATATGCTCTGAGCACTGAAGGCATCAGTGCTACATCAATTGTCCAGTTGATTTTAACTGAAGAGCAAAAGCTTTCACGGCATGAAGAGAGATTATCCCTTCACGATGATGGGCAACATGCCCAAGAGCAGATCACCTGCTTTGCTACCTCCTAGGATCTTTACAACCTTTTAAAATGCAAGACCTGGCTTGCAGATATAACATTCTCCACCTGCCCAAAGCTCTTTAGCTAGCTTTGGAATATCCATGGGCAGGTTGGCAATCTTGTTCTTTTCCTGGTCTTCTTTTTCCTCCCAAATAAGAAGCAGGAAACTTATGTCCAGGCTCTAACAATATTAAAGGCCAAGTTGGATGAGATCCTCCCAACTATTGAAGAGGAGCCAAAGGAGACTAGAGGGCGCAAGAAAAAGGCCCAGTCAGAGGAAGCCACCCCAATCAAGAAAAAGCCCAAAAGCCTTTCATACCATGAATACCTGGTAGTAGATTTTGAGCAAGCTCAGGCCAATGCTTTTATTAGAGTCTTCAAGAGCTCTCCTAGGGATGCTACTTTCACTTTCAGCAGGCACTCTGCTGCTGCCTTCAAAAGTGCTCTGCACTTCATGAGCTGGTCTACACTGAAGGCACAAAGGAAGCAAAGGACGTGTTCAACTGCTTTGATGCCCTTGCCCTTGTGCAGAAGGAGGAGACAAATGCCTTCTACGACGCCCTTCTCCACCATCCCTACATTATTGCCAACCAGGCAGCTGTTGCTCCATTCATAGAGTATTTTGAAACTCAATGGGTTGGAGTGTTTCAAGGAGCAACCCACATAAGAAAAGGTGGTGACTCAATCCAGTGGAGCTGCTTTAAGCAGGTAAAGGATGTCCTAATCAAGACCACCTCTTCTCTTGAAGGGTGGCATAGTCAATTTGCCACAAGGGTCCGGGTTCAGAAGCCCAAGTTCAACAAAATCATGGTGCATCTAAAGACTCAACAAGCTATCTCTGCCCGCCTCTTTAAAACAGGCATGAAGACCAAGGATGATCCCCCAAGCAAACCAAAGCAGTGAAAAAGTATACAGAGATTAGCAAGGTGGTCCTTGCCTACTATCCCAAGGATAGCAAGCTTTGTAGCATCTCCAAGCTATCTCAGTTGCTCTTTCAACCAATGTATGATCCTTCCTCAATAAACACCACTCTATCTTCTCTATTATTTCCTTTACTTTTATTATTATTTTAATTTTATTTGGTATTTGGTACAAATATATGTTTATTTTAAAGTATAGTTTATAGTTAAAATATATGAAAATGGTTGTTTTTGGGATTATTTTAACTTTTGGGCTTTAAGCAACTATTTTGCTATTAATTGACCTCATTTTTTATTGCAGATTTGGAATTCTAAGGCTTTTTTAAGTCTAGAAATGTTTTTTGAATTTTTATTTTTGGGAATTTTTTGGATAGTTTTTGGAGTTCAAAAATCTAAAATTTCAAAACCATTTTTTCTTAGTCAAAATGCTGTAAATCAAAATGGCATTTTTACTAGTAAATTGAGATAGCAAAAATTTGAGATGGTATATTTCAAGATGGTGTATTTTGAGATGGCGTTTTTTGAGATGCCATTTTCAAAATGGCGTACCCTACCCAAAAAACTTTTAAAAAATTTCTGCGTCATCAAGAGGGTGGATTATATAAAATCTGATATCAAGTAGAAAAAACCTTCTTTTTTTCTTCACCTCTGCTCACCTCTCCTCACCTCTCTTCTTCCTTTCTTTTCTTTTCTCTCTCCTTTCTTATCCTCAATTATCTTCTACTATTCTCTTTTCATTCTAACCCTTGATTATCTTCTATTATCTTCTCTCCATTATTACCATCAACTATCTTCTACTTTACTATTTCCATTCTTACCCTTGATTATCTTCTATTATCCTCTCTCCACTATTACCCTCAATTATCTTCTACTATATCTTTTTACTATATGTATTAGAGTAAAATAAGATGTATAAAATGTTTCTTTTTGGTATACAAATTTGCTCTATCTATATCATTTTTAGTGGAAGTACAGTGGTTTTAACATAACAATGTTCAAGTCTTCATTTTATGATATGTAAGTGGCAGATTATTGATATCTTTGAATATTGTGACTTATTATAAATAAGATATAAGACTATATCTTTTATTAAGTATAAAATTGTATAGTATAGCTTTAATAAGAAAGTAATGTACTTATAATTTTTTTAATGATAGACTTTTATAATTTTTATCATTTAAATAAGATCACTAATAAACCAGAGTACCTAAAATCATATGCTTGTATCATGCAGGAAAAATCCTTTATTTTGCTTATACTGAAGTATTATTATAGCTTTACATAAGATGGAAATTAAAGTAACCTTTTTTATTAAACTTATATCTTATAAAGCAGGTTTTTGTGTAGTCTCATATTTTATATTTAATTGAAAACAGTTACATATAAATTCTAGTCTAATTTTGCTTTTATAACTAAATTAAACTTTTTTTAAAAACAGCTAATTTAAAATTTTTTTTATTATCTAGCATATATTTTTTATTGCAGAGATAAATTTCTTGGGGTCTCTTGAGTCTAGAATAGATTTTAAAATATATAGTATTATTTTAAACTGTATTTTATTCTGCTTCAAAGTTAACCTCTGGAAAATCAATTTTTGCACTTTGATCTTTGATATTTTCAATTTTTCACCCTACCTAGTGTTTCAATTTTTGCACTTTTTGGGGGTCCCATTTTTGATTTCTGCACTTAAAACCTTAGGAACTTTGACCTAAGGAACTTGCCCATAATTTTAGGCTGGGAACTAATGGCAGCTGGTGCTTATTGGCAGGATAAATATGAGGTTTAGTCTTCATCTTCTTTTGGAAAGCCACTATTTCTGCGTAGGTCTAGGTTCTCTGTGGCACACAATTGATAGAAATCTGGGTTCCTTTTGTGGAATCTTGATTACTAAGATAGCAGGTTGCAGAGTAATTCATTAACTCAAGTCTGTAACCTAACAGGTTGGAAGGTCCTTTTCTTCCTGGTAGGCACAAGGCATCTCTTGAGGACCATGGTCCAAATTCTGGGTTTTCAATACAAGTATTGAAATTTCATTAATGACAGTTCACTAGACTGCCAATTTTATCCCCATAGTTAGGCATCCATGCTGTGCTGACATGGGGTTACAATTAATTGTCAGACCTCATGTATACATAACAGGGTCTTAGCAGCATCTTGTCTAATTTTCATGAAACTTCAAGTAATCAGTTACTCATTTGAATGGGTACTTGTATTATGCATTAGTAGATATTTGAATTTACAAAAAGGGGTGATTTTCTGGAATCTTTCTCAGACAGGAAGGTTTGGCAGTGGCGCGTTCTGTGAGAATATTCTGCCATGTTCCCTGATACTCAATATGTTTAGCTCGTAATCAGCCAATGAAATATCTATATTTGAAATATAGATCAGACTTTAGAGTAATGGCTTCTTGCCAATTATCCAAATCTATAATTAGAATCACATCAGTACTTTATCAAACTTTGATGATGGAGCTCTGCTTAGGCAATGGCAACCTATGAGCCAGCTGAATGATGGTTCAGTTAACTCATAGAACTCAGAATTCCTGACAGTATCCATATAAACTAATATTTCTTCTTAGTATGAGATAATGTTGTAACTGTGCTGTTTTAGAAGAGTTACAAGGGGAAAAATATTTGGAAACTAGATAATAATTTTTTTGTGAGATAGTGATTATATAGTCATTGTGAATCAAGGATAAGAGGAACATGATTGTGTTGATCACACAGCTGGATGGCGAAGGGGGTGGCTTGATCTTAGTAATGAGTCAAGCGCCAAAACAAGGTATCCACTTTAAGGGATCATCATTTGTTCATGTTGTTGGATTTGGAAATTTGAGTTGACTTCCTAGTCTGGCTCCAAGTGACGGGATAGTTGGATTGCGGGTCACAAACCTGCTTACTCAGAACCTTGCTGGCAGTTCAAGCCTGCTGTTTTGACAATAATAATCTAAATTTAGGTATTACATTAAAATTATGTTGTAAAAAATATTTTATTTTTATTTCTATGTTAATCTGTATGCTTATTTTAATATATTAAATTATCTAAGAAGCTTTCTATATTGTTTATCTCTAATTTAGATCTTTCATTTGTATTTTAAGATTTAATAAATATTTATTCCTTTGTTATCATAACTGTGCACTTTAATCTATAGTAACCATCAAAACATTTATTTACTCTTAAAATACAAATAAAAAATTCAAAATAGTGACAGTGCAATACACCATCAAGAAAACAACATCTAGAGATAATTTTGCAATAGAGTCAGGATTTACATCAGCAAAATTAAAAAAGTTAAAAAATTATTAATTAGTTATTTTTTACATATTGATTTCTAATACAGCATCTAGAAAAACAGTGTCAAGAATTTATAATGACTTTGTTCTACCTTGTTAACCTTGGCAATCTGCCAAGAAAATAATTTTAGAAGCTTCCAATATATTGCTATTAGGCTTAGTTGATCTAAGAAGCCTCCATAGAGTAGATTCAGATCACTACTGCAAGAACAACCAGGAATACAATTAATCTCCAATTATGACTGGTTCCCAATTGGCTAGAGTTATTCCAGAATACTCTGGCAAACTGCCGGGTTAGTAACTATGGGTTTCTCTGAATATCAAAAGCATGTGATTAATTTGCTTAGCAAACCACCAGTGCTATTGCAAATCAATACAGGAAAAGTTGCTCAAGAACAAAATAATATTCACTAAAAATAGAGTGATAAATTAGCGCTGCTGCCACTGGTACGCTTATAGATTATGCTCTATTCTATGACAAACAAGTACCCAGCGCAGGGTGCTATTATATGGAATCTCATACCATTCCATGGATGCCTGACTCTGGGGGTTGATGCTGGCGGTCTGGGGACAAAAAGACTGGCCAAGCAAGAGTTACAAGCGCCAGATGATCTTATCCTGGCAAGAGAGCGCAAACTCTATAAAAGCCCTTCCATTGGACTAATGGAAGGCAGACAATAATACTCCTTGCCTACTGTAGAACCTTTTCACAGTAGAAGAAGATATCCAAGTTCAAAGACCGTTGTCAGTACTTGAAGAACTAAGCAAGCCACCCATATAGTAAGCCGCTTGTAGTTGCCTCCCTTGCCATTGCTTGCCGTTGCAGTACCAAGGCAAATCCAGACGTTACAAGTAACGCTTGTTGCCATACAAGATAATTTCAACATAATGAAAAATAAATCCTTATTACTCAACAAAGCAAACAATAATTAGACCGCCAGGTCTGAGAGCAGAACCAAAAGTTCTGACAAACAGCATCTAGAAAACGCTATCAGAAAATTAAAATAAAAAGAGTGTTATCCAATTAAAGATTTTAGATAATAAAAATACTTAATAAATACTCTAAAATAACCCATTTAGAAATACAGCATCTGGAATCAAATAATAAATTATACTTTTATGTGATAAATCCAAGCCTTATCCTTATTAACTGAGAATAAAGTATGACATTAATTTATGACAACATATAATAATTCAACTCAAATTTGATAGTACTATCTCCCTGTAACACAGCCATTAAAAACCACTTTTAATATACTGGTTTATTCCTTATCATAAAAAGATCTGTAATATTTAGGTTTCAACTTTATAATGTTTCATTAATGATTTTATATATAAAAGGGTAGTAACTCCATTAACTGGAACTTCTATAATCAGATTAAGGACTTTGTAACTAAGACTACCTCATCATTTGAAGGCTGGTATAATCAAATTTCACGCCTGGTTAAGGTAAAGAAGCCACAATTCATTGTGATTATCAACAAGCTGAAGATCTGGTATGTCCACAGGTACCAGCTTTACCTCAGGCCATCAAAAGAAAAGCTGTTTTATCCAAGCATGCAGACCAGCAGGTCAAGTTTGCAAGTGTTACTAAGGAGGTTTTGACCTATTACACCAGAGAAGACCACCTTACCTATCTTAAAGGCATTGCCAAGACTCTTGGGGCTGAAGCCTGATCAAATTAATCTTTCATTATATACTTTACTTCCAAATATTTAATTTTTACTTTATTTTTAGTATATGGATGCAAACATAGGAACAAATTTCAATATGGAAATATATCACTTTTTGGGTATATTGGCTTTGGAACTTTGCGCGCTATAGTTGGTACTAGCTGACCCCACATTATTATTGCAGATTTAAAATCTTTGGATTATTTTGAGTCTAGCTATATGTTTTCTTATTGTTTGAAATGTTCTTGGGCTTTTATTAATTTTTAAGTTATTTGGAGCAGTTTAGCCAGTGATTTGACATACTGTAAATTCAGAACCTGAATGTAAAAATGCAGATTGTCAAATCCTTAGTCCAAATTTTGAATCACTTTTGCAGGATATCCTTTTTTTAATTAAATTTAATTCTTTGTATTTTTATTTGGATTTTTAAAAATGCGGGAACTCATAGACACTTTGCAAAGTTCAAGTCAAACTGCATATTTTCAATGGACAAAATGAATTAACTGGAATCAGATTTAAAGTGGTCAAAATCATCAATCATTTTCATTAAGTTTACTATGTTTTTTTGAAATTGCAGGATTGTCAAATCCAAGAACCAAATTTCACATCACTTTTGAATGACACTAGTAAACTAAGATATTAATTGCAGGAACTGGAATCCAAATTGAATGTACAGTAAGAAACTAGGGCAAATCAACCCAAATCAAAAAGCTCCACTCTGGATAAAATCAAATGAAAAATACAATCTCAACAACTATGTTTAGACATGAAATTAAGTGAAATGTGAAATTGTCTAAACTGGAAATGATGTAATATTCTGCACTCTAAATCACTATTATAGCAACCACAAAACCATATAATGATACATGAGCTACCCTCCTGATGACGCAGAAAGTTTTAAAAGTTTTTGGCCCCTGGCTACGCCAGGGGCCATAAAACTTCTTTTCAAGGAAGAAGGAGAGGTGGGAAAGAAAAAACTCAAAAGTAAAACATCACTGGATAACTACACTATATGTTAATGTATTACTATTAAGGAAATTTGATTACAGTAGTTTTAAAAATGCTAATAATAAATAGAATTATATATTACAATCTATCTTATATTGTTGTCTTTTCCTTGATGTGTTGATAGTTTATTTGCTGTTGATAATGTGCTTGCGTTTAATTGGATAGTTTCACCTTCAGTTGCCTTGGCAATAGGAAATCAAGTTGCTTTCACAACCACAGCTGGTCTCAGGAAGGCAACTTGATTTCCTATTGCCAAGGCAACTGGAGGTGAAACTACAAAATTCAATGTAAGCACATTATCAACAGCAAATGAACTACCAACACATCAAGGAAAAGTCAACATGATAGATAGATTTTAATATATAATTCCATTTTATTATTAGTGTTTTTTAAAATATACTGTAATCAAGCATCTAAATCTTAGCTGCCCTAAAATGGAATATGGTGATTTTTGAGAATGCCTATGATTCCTAAAAAAATTAGCACAAATCCACTCTAGATCCTTTAGCATCCTTTTTGAGACACCCATAAATTATATTTATTTCAAATTCACCTCATTTTTGATTTGAAATTTGGTTCTTAGATTTGACAATACCACAATTTCAGATTTGGTAATTTTTACATGATGTCTATGTTTTTTTGACATACAGGAAATATCAAATTGTACATTAGAATCCCACATTATTGATTCATGTATCCTGCATTTGTTTGCTGAGTTTTGTCTTTTGTTGGTTGAGTTATCTGCTCAAGGGATTAAAATTTTACCAATTTAAATAAATCAAAAAACGTCAAATTAAATGATTGATTTCATTGAGTTTTTATTTTTCACTCAGCTGAGTTGCCCGCAAATATGATACTAAATTTGGACCAAGGATTTGAAAATACCACATTTTTACGTTTAGGTTCTGAATTTACAGTAGGATTTCTAGATGGTGTTTTCTAGATAGCATTTTATAGATGGTGTTTTCTAGATAACATTTTATAGATGGTGTCTTCTAGATAGTGTATCCCATCATGTAGACTAGCAATATAGAAAGCTTCTTGTACTTCAGATTTAGAACTTGCTAGAAAAATGTGAGAATTTTATATTATTTTGCCTTAATTCATCAACTTACTGGAATATTTTCATCTTATTTTATAAAAGGCAAGTTGTTTTTGGATGAAAATTACTTCATTGAGTTATTGAATTGTTACAACTAAAAGAATGAGGATTCAGTATTTGAATCAGGGAAGATAACAGTCCAATAGAAAGGACAGGAATAATAAGAATAAGGTATTGTTTATTATAGAATACTGCAATTAATATACTATATGGGGAAAGCCACCGGGCCGCAAGGGGGCAGCATGGTGGCTTGTTTCATGTAGGGTTTGGATCCAAGGAATAACTTGTGCAGGATCAGCAGGTCAAATTGATAGTGCTCCTAATTAGGAGAAAGTGCCCGCAGTTTGACATTACCATCAGATTGATTCATGTTGTTAGACACGTCAAGGGACAACTAATTGAGTGCCCCTGTGTATTGTGAGATATGTTGGCAGGCAAGTCTAGGAACTCAGGTGAAACACCCCCTTGCCTTCTGCTCATTTTCAGACACCAGGATCAGAGTTTTCAGGAGATCTAGGAAGGTCCACACAAACAACTTTTGTGTGGGGATGCTGCAGCAGGGGCGCAAGTAATCATGGTGAAGCTTTTTGGTGTTTCCTTGGGCGTATTCAAGCTGATAGGTGTGGTTGTCATAGACCACAGCTATCTTGAAGGGCCCCAAGTGGTTGGGCTCTAATTTGGCCAAATTGGGGTTGAGGGTGTAAACAGGGTCACCTACAGCGTATCTGGACTCAAGGTGTCTTGTCCCTCCCTCAATTTGCTTGTGTTCCATGTTGCAGGCCTTGGCGTGCCACTGGCTCAGGGAAGGAGTAGGCAACAAGGGGGTTTTGCAGGAACCATGGATCATAATTTCCCTTGTTCTACTCCTGCCAAACTATCAGGTGTCTCAAAGACCAAGGTGCTGGGGCTGAACCTGGTGCCCCTGTTGATTCTTGCTAGTAAAGTGAGCAGAGCAGTGGGCAGATGTTCAGTCCATGCAGTATTAGGATGTTCCTGTGAGAGTTTGGAAATCAACTGGACCAGGGAGCCATTCAATTGCTCTATATGCCCATTGTCTTGCAGATGGTATGGAGTTGTGACTATTTGTTGTAGGGCATTCTTGGCACAGTACGCCTTCATGACATGTCCAACAAGCTCAGGACCCCTGTCTGTAATAAAGCGTCTGGGTTGTCCAAAACAGACCACAATTTCCTTGCCAATGAAGCAAGTGATGGTGGTGGCAGTGTAGTTAGTGGTTGCCCACGCTACTAACCAGCGGGTGAAGTGGTCCGTGGCTGTGAGGATATATTTCTTCCCAAGTCTGTCTTTGGGGAGGGGTTCAACAACATCAAGGGCCCACTGTTCAAATGGTTCCATGGCCTTAATGGGCAGAACAGACTTGGGGGTACAGGTTTAGATGTGTTCTTTTTGCACAATACACATGTCTTGAGGAGGTCTAAGATGTCTTGGCGCATACACGGCCACCAAACCTTATGTTTCATGATCTTGAAGAGGTTACGTCCTCTAATATGGGCCAAGGTAAGGTGGTGGTGCAGTATGGTGTCACCTTGCTGTGTGGTAGATTTTTAGGCGTCTTTTCTCCTGTCCCTGCGTGGCGGTAGACATTGCCCACATTGGTGGTGAACTGACTTTTGTTGTCCTTCAGTTTGGAGATGGTTACCAAATTAAGGCCTTCATAGTGGGTTGCTTTAGGGAGGAGGTAAAGCATTGGCTTATCTGGGTTTAAATTGTTGTCCCTGGTGATGGACACCACTTAGAGCCTTGAGAGGGCATCTGTTATGACAAGCTCTTTCCCAGGCTTGTATTTGATACACAACTGATAATGAGATAGGCGCTCACCCATTCTTCCTGGCAGCAGGTCAAGTGGGACTGTATGTTAAAATACTGAAGTGACTTGTGGTCCATCAGAATACAGGATGGAAAGATGGCCCCTTCCAAGTAATAGCGCCACTTCTTGACGCAGTGCACAATTCTAGCTAGCTCCTTGTCATGAATTGAGTAACATTTTTATGAATCAGTGAGCTTCCTGGATTTGTATGCCACAGGGAGGAAGACTCCCTTGTCAGTTTTTACCTGTGTTGTATTTGTAGCAGCAAGGGGTGCTAAGTTCTACTAACAGTTAGTCAGGAACCTATTTCTTAATACTATACCTGTTGATGGTATAGTGGCAGCCTTTAGATAGGACAGAAGAATATAAGGTATTATGAAAAAACTAGTGCTTTATTTGATAGTGAGAGGCTCATATAGTATAAGGCAGGGGAATATACAACAGGGGAAGGGAGGCACAGACAGAAGGACTTTCCTAATGGAGGAGAGTGGACAGGCATATTAGAAAGTCCCGCACAATGGAACAACCGGTTTCACACAGCTTTCCTTATGGAGGTAGATATAAATAACTTTGTTGTTCTATTTATAATTCAAGAAGTGAAGCCTGTGCCTTGTGCGCAATCAAAAGGCAAATTGAACACCTGTTTTAGGTGCGTTTTAAACGTCTTTATCACCAGTAGAATCAGGATGCAATAGCTCAATCACACAATTGTTCTGTTGCTCAATTCCTAGATGGAAAATTTAAAGTCTAATCCATTTAATCTGCAACATTTCCCTTCACTGGATTAGATAACAGGGTCAAGAATGGCTTGATGTCTCTAGGTAGCAGCTAAAGTGTTGGGGTCAAATCACATGTCTTGTTAGGTGGGGGTTTGTTGCTCAATCCTTGGTCATTAGCTTTGTGGATCTGTAGGCAACCAGTTGTGTTTCTTGGCTGTTGTTCAGGTGGTAGAATAGTTGGTATGTACTGGAAGAGTCTTTTTAGTATCCAATAAACACCTTGTTCTTTTATTCTTATTCCTCATACTTTGGTGCAACACTATTGCAAACAGGACAACAACCCATGAAAATTTTTAATTAGGCTTTTGTTTTTTTGGGTTGTTGTCCTCATTGGGGCTTACTCTTGGTCACTAGGAGCAGTACATATATACTGAGCATGTAGTCTAGTGATCAATTGCCCAGAATGGGCCCCTTAAGGGTGTAGGAGTCGGGGCCAGTCTTCTGGATAACTTGAACTGAGCCTTGCCAAAGGGAGGCAAGTTTGGATTTGCAGCTGTACCCTCTATTGCTGAAGAAGTAGACTGAGTCTCCCACCAGGTAAGTGGGTAAGGCGGGGCGTTTGGATGCAGCTCGTTCTAGGCCCTGCAACTCATGGTTTAAGTTTACGGTGTAGGCCTCTGATTGCAAGCAAATAAGAGTTTGAACCAGCTTGTTGAGGTACGCCTCTGGGGACACAGCCAGGCTGGGCTTTAACAAGGAATATAGTAAAGGTGGAAGTCCTGGTTGCTGACTGTATAGCATTTGGAAGGGCAACTTGCTAGTGGCACAATGGTACCCAATTTTATATGCAAAGGTGGCCGCAGGCAGGAAGGTATCCCATTCAGTCTCATGTTGATGACTGAGCTTCCGGAGTATCTGGACCAGGCTCCCATTAGTGCGCTCTACCATGCCATTTGTCTGTGGGTGATATGGGGTGGATAGTGTCCCACAAATTCCCACCAGCTGGTTGAGGCGGGGGATGGTATAACTGGTGAAGTTGATACCATTGTCCGTCAGCAGAATCTGGGGGCAACCATGTTTTTATATGATATTCTCCAGGATGAACGTGGCTGTCACCAGTGCAGATTGGTTGGGAATTGCCTTGGCTTCTACCCATTTATTCAGATTATCAACAGCCACAATGATGAACTTGTTGCAGCTGTTGGTAACTGGCAGGGGGCCCACTACATCAATGACTACTGTGTGGAAGGCAAACCCAGGGCGTACAAGTCTGTGTTAGAACTTGGCTACCTTAGGTCTCTCAATGTTTCAGTCATGAAAGGTGGCTAGTGTATCTACTACATCAGTGTGCATTTCTTCCCAGAAGCAGTGCTGTTGTAGCAGGGCTAACGTCTTCTGTATACCACCATGACCAGTAGTCTTGTTAGCAGCCACCACTGAGTCAATGCATAGGGATGGACATATGTAAGGTAATCAAGAGTCTCCACAAAGCTTTAGGAGTTGTCCCTTATAAATCTTGGTACCAACAGCCAGCTTCTTGAGAGTTCTCTGTATCTCTACAGGATCCTCCCCTCATAAAGAAGGATCTTCCATAAGCTTTTCATAGAGAATGTCACCCATGGGGGATACTAAGGCAACAGTGGGAAAGCAGGAGTAACAGTCAGCATTCTGGTGGGCTGCTCTGGCTTGATGAATGATTTTGTAGTCATAAGCCTGAAGTTTAATGTCCCAACACACCAGATGTCCCTCGGGGTCCTTGAGGGTCTTCAGCCATTGCAGGGATGCATGGTCTGATACAACTGTGAAATGTTCCCCATGGAGGTAGACTGTGAATTGTTGGTAGAATATATTACAGCCAGGAACTCTTGTTTTGTGACAGTGTAGTTTCTATCATGGACATTAAGTGTATACAATCAATATACAACAGCGTGTTAAAGTCCTTCAGAGTCCAGTTGGGAGAGAACACCCCCAATTGCAGTCAGTCTAGCATCCATATGAACCATACACGGCTTGGCAAAGTTGGGTAGGCTAGCACAGGGGCTGAAGTCAGTGTTCCTTTAAGAGCATTGAAAGCAGATTGGCATTCTGGGTGCCGTGTTCTTAGGCACACA